>PVPY01000308.1:0-46403 GCA_002982035.1 Fusarium algeriense | reverse complement strand
TCTTAATGCTTATAATACTTAGAGTAAGTATAGGTTTACTTATGTGAGGTCGGGCGAGTGAACGAACGATTAGGTGAAATTTATGGGGTATACGTGATGTAACCGCTGGGGTCGTAACATCTTTAGTAAGAACACTTAATAGCTGCCTTTATAGGCTTAAATTATATAAGTTATATCCTACCCTTAAAAAAGAGAAATAAGTTAAAATTAAGGCTGTTTAATAGGATGGATATTATTATCCTAATAGAGGTCCGCTAAATGAGACTTATTGCAACTTATTATAGTTATAGAGATGCTATAAGTATGCAAGCTATAACAATAACGACTTTCCTTGCTTAGTTATAGCCTGTCCAGGCCAATATGACGGCACTGTCTCAACCAACCATCTCGTAATAGTGGCAGTTGTCTCCTCCGGCTTCTCCAAGGCGACCCAGTGTGCCGCAGCAATTGAAGCGAAACTCAGGTCTTCACAAAGCTGTTTCATCGGCTCTGTGAGCTTTGGATTTACGGCGGCATCAGCTGCAGTGTCGAACTTGGCTTCAATAAAGAGGACAGGCATTCGCAAGACACCTCCCTCTTTAGAATGTTCCAAAACCCATGTTCGGTTAGCCTTATGGTTCATGTAGTATGCATCTGGTCCAAAGAAGCTGTTCCTCTCAAAGTCTTCTTCCATATCGCGTACATCCTCTTCAGGAAGATTGTCTAGGAGACAACCTCCTGGTGGCACAGTGCTCTTTGGTGGTGGATTTGGAATACCACCAAACCAACCGCCATCCTGGAGCACCGTTGCGAGCCGTCCTGGCTGGCCCAGCTTCTCTGGGTTCGCTTTGTCAGAAAAGAGCAGTCTCAAAACAGCTGGTTTGTCCTTGTCAAACCAGGCTGTAGCTTTCTCGAAATGTCGCTCGAAGAATACCTGGTATTCGAATTGACCGTACGGATACTTGTCTTCAGGGTAGATGTCGCGATTAATAACGGTCATTAGCTCATCAAGACCAAGCTCCAGGATGCGGTATGGAACTCCGAGGTTTACAATTCCTAGGCAGACTTCGGGATGGGTAGCGGCGAGCGACCACTGGATGCGACTGTCAGCTATTGTCTTTCAGCGTGCTTAGGGTAAACACACTAGAACTCCAGAGCCCCAATCAAAGGCAACCCAGATGGCTTGTTCACGAACAGTGTCAGCCAGCAAAGCCAGCATTCCCTCGACAATAGCCTCGACGCTATAATCGGAAAGGACCTTGTTAGCGGTCGACTTTCCATAGCCAGGCATATCCGGTGCCACAACGCGGAAGCCCATGGTGGAGAAAGCTTCTAGCTGTGGTCGCCAGGTTTTCGCTACTCCAGGGAAGCCATGAAGGAAAATTAGAAGTGGACCATGTGAAGGACCGGCAGTGAGGTAATGGATGCTTTTGGTGCCATTTGCATACGAGACGAAGTTGGATGAGAAAGATGATGGCATGTTGGGTTTAAGGAGGGCTTGATCAACAACTAAATACAAGGCATGCGTTACTGAACGACAAATATGAATTGGAGTCGATGAGTGCCGTTCGTTGCCCTCGATGAAATGGACAGGTCGCCTTTATATGCCAATGCAATGCATAGACGCTGTGTTGGAATATAAGATTCAATGGTTATCGAGGAAGCTTATATTGTGGAAACAAATGCCGTGTTCCAATTACCTGTGTTAACTGCCGAAAGTATATTCTTAGGGCTTGCAGTCCGTCCAATAGACAATGCATAGACACGTATAGCTGGCACGTGCATCTAAACCCTGGCTCCTTTAGCCCTGCATCTAACGTTATAGTATTGAGTCTGATTGTTGGTGCGAGGTGGTGTTGGTAGCCTCCGGAGTCCGCGGGATCTTTATAATATATAAGCAAACCGCCACGTTGCAGAATAGTAAGCCTAAGCTTATATTGTGTCTTACAGTAATATCACACAGACAATGTAATATACAGCTTTATTTATAACCTTATTGATTTACGTTTAAAACCCGTGCCCGCCTGTGCAATTTACCGCAGCTGCTTAAGTTTGGCTGAATGGCTATATAAAAGGTCAAATTCTTAAATCGTTTCTAGTCAACACACCTTTAATATTCTTGTCTTGAAAATTTGAAAGGCTACTAAATTAATAAAATTTTTAAACTATTTCCCTACTTATTTATGCCAATGACCCCCTGTCAACCTGATAGATAGCACCTGTATTAAAGCTCGCATCGTGTGACAATGAGGTAGGGAAAGGTAGACGATGGAGTTGTTACAGGTGGAACGAGATAGCCCCAGTACGCCTCCAGCCAAGGTGGTGGCGTTCGACCATTCTCCTCTTCCACCAACTGCAGATTACCATTTTTCCTGTGCGTAGCAGCTTGATAATGGCCTCGTGTCCGAATGCAGTGGCGCACGATAGGGACATCTGACCATCTTCATCCTCCGCATTCACATCGACGCCTTCAGTGGCGAGCAGCATCTTGACAACGACTTCGTGACCGTTCCCAGCGGCCCACCATAGCGGCGTACGACCATCACTGTCCTTCGCGTCCATATGTTTGCCCCCAATAGTGAGCAGCATCTTGACAATTGACTCGTGCCCGTTCCCGGCGGCCCACGACAGGGGCGTTCGGCCATCCTCGTCCTTCAGTTTCACATCGACACCTTCAGTGGCGAGCAGCATCCTGACGACTGCATCTTGCCGGTGTCCTTCGCGAGCCGTCTGTAGCAACCAAACATCGCGTAATATCGGCGCCTTGACTATGTCTACAGGCAACTCTTTTTGCTGGGCAGGATTACTTGCTATCGCGTGATCCTCCCACTCGTTAGATGCATATGCCAAGAAGCAATAATGGCGAATGTAAGTTTGCAGCTTCTACATACCAAATTTGGTGAGGATATTATTCCTGCGTCCTATGATTAAATGGCTATTGGCGAATATATCACTACTTAGATATCCCTAGTATATCTAGAACATGAAAAGATTTGCGCTATCTATGGATATATGGTACTATCTTCTACTTGAACCACTGTGGTCTTTTAGCAGAAAGTCTTTAGTAGATTGGTGGCAGAAGTTAGCTGTAGGCTTTTTGTCGTTGCTGGCAGCGTCAAAACGAATAATAGAGCTGCATGAAGAAACTATGTCTATAAACTCATGGAGTTTTTTATTACGCTCTACTAAACCGGTCTTCTAAAACGCGAACAAAGCTGCTAGTTCCATTTTTGTCAAAGGCCGCCGCGCAGCGATCATGCTTGATGATAGAAATCGAGCATCCTCCTGCCTCTCTTTCGGAATATTGCCCAAAATCCTTGTATATGCCTTATCGAGTCCCCTGGGAAGATCGCTGAGCTTGTTCGTGACCTCATAATTTGGCGTACTTTCGAGCTCATTGATTATCAAAGATACCTAAAGGAAGGTAACTTCGGCTTGATTCAATAAAGCCTCTTTGACCTTTGCTTTTAGATTTGGCATATAAACCTTTCTCTTGCTGAGCTCCTTAACTTTAAAATTAATAAAGTTAGAAAGATCTGCATTAACTTCGGTCGAGCCCATCCTTAAAGACACACCAATTCCACTCAGTATATACTTAATATTGCCTACCTTAGGTCGGCAGGTTACGAGAAATTTGAAGTTCCCTCGTGAATTTGGCGATTCTTGCAAGAGCTCTACTACGTAACGGAGGAGTGCCTGGCGTTTGGATTTATCGCATTCGTCTAGGGCATTAATGAGGATAAATATCTTACCTGTATCCTTATACTGTAGTATTTCTTTAAATATTCCCCATAAAGTAGAAAATTTCTTAAAGAGGTACTTATATAGATAACTGTTCTTATGCTTCTTAAAGTCTAGTTAGATATGTTGGAAGAGCTTGTTCCTTTGTAGTAGTAGCTGCTAGATGAGGCTTTAAAGCATTGCTGTAGGTGTTTTTCGCTCTTGGTTCTTGTCGTTAAAGAGGAAGTATACTATTGTTTTATCGGCAGATTTCTCGATTTTCCCCTAGAGGGTCTCTATGAGAAAGGTAGATATTATTATCTTTCTAATGCTAGGGGAGCCAATAAGGCAAAGAAGCTGTAAGTTATCGTTAGCTCCCTATATAGAGAATTCTTCTCGTTTTAGTACCTACTTATAGGTATGCCCTATTCTTGTCCCTTTCTGATTCCGTATGTCTAATAGAATGTTTAGGGGATTCGTTAATCTCATTTCCTGTAGGTATGTTCGGAGATCACTAGATGTAGCGCCTTTATCTTTTGGAATAGCTTTTGGATACCGGCGGTGTTTAAGTATGCCTTAAGTACCTCGAGCTATTCGTTTGATCTTAGGGTAGATAAGCTTAAAGGAGGGGTCGTTGGGGCTGTAGAATTTGTTAATCTTGAAATAGTCTGCTTCTAGAGATATCTTGTGATAGCTATTGATGCAGGCGGTTTTCTCCGGTACGATCTAGAAAACTTATTAAAAGTACTTATAGAAGGGTATATAGATACATACGAGTTTACGCCGCGACATAAACCTTCTTATAACTCCTAACCTGGACGCTAAGTCTGTTACGAGCTGTTCGAAAAAGCAGATAACAGGCACCAACTCGATAAAGAGCTAGCAAGAAAAGTTATGCAGACGGTCTGCTAATGCACTTGAGTTCTCTTCTAGGTCTTTTAAGATCCTATCTTTATAATCAAACTGAGGCGGTGCGAGCGATGTAATTATCGTACCCCAGGATGCGGCGGCGCAGCCTCGGTGAGGTGTACCCAGGAATACTACGCTGACAGTAGATTCGGCGATCTCAGCGAAGTCGGACTGCCGGGAAGCGGAGACGATCGCCTATCAAAAGTTAGTACTAGCCGAGGAGGTTAGATAATGGACGGCTACGAACCTGTTCAATAACATTGCCCTCAAAGCTGTGACCGATGAAGATCAACGGTCTGCTAGTAACCTGCTAGTGCAGGCGGTTATTTACCAATACTGTTGAAAGGAAGGTAGGGGTGCGAAGTCGCACATACATACCTTATCGCGCATGTTCCAGAGACTGGCTAGCAATTTGTCCGAGATATTAGACAGCTTTTGCTTTGGGGCGTTCATGAACCATTTCGAATCGTAGTTAAAGGTCATAACCCGGCAGGATACTTGTTTCGACGACAACTCCTCCAACCAGTTGAAATGCTTCGCTGGATACCCGGGGCAACCTGGAGGGTTATTCTTCGGTTGCCAAACCTAAGCATAATCCGGGTTTGCAGCAAGCCCATGCACAGCTACAATGCTAAAACGGCAGTTAGAAATGATGTTGATTGGTTGGGCATCACTGCCACTGTGAGAATGGCGCAGGAACTATTGAATTGTGCCGTCCCAGTCCCATCAGCTGATGTAGGACTTCGCTCTAGCCCGCCCTAGAAATGGTGGCAAGTCTGTGCCGGAAGTGTTGCTCCGTGAGTGTACAACAAGCTTGTTTTTCTCCTTACGCCGCTTTCATACAGTACGACAGTAACCCCGTGATAACTCAAGGAAATTGTCTGGGTGGTGGAGGCCAAGCAGAAAGGCTTGCGAACTCTTGTCAAGAAATTGGATACAAAGCATAAGTACTGGAACCTTGCTCCGCCTTTCGTTCATTGAGATCTTTCGCCAACCTGCTATTGTTCCCATTTCTTGGCAGACTCTAACCGTGCCAAAAGCTTCTCACTAGTCATACTAATAGATATATATATCATCTATCTTACGCTATGGTCCTATGCCGGCATTTAGACCTCCCTAGGGTAGATATCCAGTGTCTGTACCCGAGGCTCAGTGATGTACAAGGCCGCCCCGAGGAGAGCTGTCCAATTCAACTGTAAGGATACAAGGTGCCGCATTTACTATCCTATATATTTCGTTCCAATTATTATAGTCGTCCTGTTCCCAACTGTGAATAGCGCATGTAAGCCTTTTACATGTCGCTGCCTATCAGATGAAAGGTCTGGCTGAGAGGTAGCTCACAGTTGTTTGACGTGGCCAGTATTTCATCGTGTCACGTCTCGAGTTTCAGCGTCAACCTGGTGTCCCCTTTGGGTCGCCGGCAGTTGCTGTCAGGTAGCGCATTCGTGATTAATGACGCCTGATGTTACGAAGCCGCTCCCGTTTCTTGGTCACAGTCAAATACTGAATCCAAGCTGAACAATGTCTTTGTTTAGATATCGACCATTATCTACACCACGATCCATCAGTTTGCTATCGATCGCTGAATCAGACAATAGTGGCAGCCGTATTCTGACATGCTACCTAACAGAGGTCTCTCTAGATTCTCCCTCCCTCAATTATTACGCCCTCTCGTACACGGGAGGAAACCCTTCACGAACCACCCGATTATGGTTAATGGGGAATGGCTAGTTGTGAGATTCAATATTGAGGATTGTCTACGCCACCTGCGACTGAATCTGTACTGCTGCGATCGGCAGTGCGTCTGCCAAAAGGATTCTCAGACCGCAGTGCCTCTTAATCACCGATTTACCTTCCCGATACTATTATGGGTTGATGCTATTTGCATTAACCAAAATGACCTAGATGAGCGAGCGCAGCAAGTAACTCTCATGAAAGAGATTTACTCTCGGGCATTATCAGTTCTCATATGGCTTGGCAGGGCTACTAAGCAGACTGTTCCTGCATTTCGCCTGCTTCTTGGACTAGCAGATATTTCCCGCTCAAGTCTAGATCTTGGCCAGGAATATGTAGCCCACGTTATCACAAATGAATGCTTCAAAGGTCATTGGCTAGCACTAGGCGAGCTTCTTCAATGGAAATGGTGGCACCGCGTCTGGACCATTCAAGAGGTTGTTCTGGGTTCAGACATCCAGGTCATCTGTGGCCCATTTATGGTAGAATGGGACCGGATCGTGCAGGCTACTGCAGTTTTCAAACTATGTTACCGTTTTATGGACGAGCTGATAGAGGCCACAACTTTCTCTACGACATATTATTACTTGTTTCCATTCCGGAGTGGCGCATACAGGATGACGGTTATTAAGTTACCCAAGTTTTTCATAAGCCAAAAGAAAGATCCCCGGTTATTGCAAAGCCCCTCTTCGGATGGACATTTAGCAACACTGCTAAATATCACGAGAGACTACGATGCAACGGATCCCAAAGATAAAGTCTATGCTATTCTTGGATTACTGGAAGAACTTGGATACAAGTCACCCCTTAGGGTCAGTTATCATGTCTCTGTTGAGGACCTTTACACCCAAGTTGCAAACATTCTACAGCAGGACAGTGAGACTTTAAATGTCATAAGCCACGTGGAGGTTAATCCGTTAACCCGCCAAGGAACACTATCTGGCCTGCCTTCATGGGTCCCCAACTGGACTATACCGTCGAATCACAAGTCGATAACCGGAAAGGCAACATATCCAGATCTAAAGCAGCAAACACAAGACAATGAAGACTTTCGTGGTCAAAAGAAAAAGCTTCGGCTTCACTAGAAACTCCAAGGCTAACTACCGATTCCCATCAAACGAAAACACAATGGTTGTCGAAGGGTTTATATTCGACAATATACACCAGATAGAGAAGCGTTATATTGATCCAGAGCCTCATTTAAAGATAGAAGGGCAAAAGCGGTACGGCTATAGGATAGGCTGGAAACCACCAAGCGCAAGCGATCAGTTCGAATATTACTATAGCACGCACAGCAGAGGAGCACATAAGAGAGGGTTTAAAGAGCCTTAATTTCTAGAATAAGAAGAGGAGGTACCAATCGCCTTATATAATAAGGTAGCATAGCTAACTAGTAATTAAGCAGACCAATTATACCTTTTGACAATTACCACTACTGGTTGGCTTGGCTTGTGTTTCAAACAGAATTTCCTAACCCTACGGCTGCAGTCCCGCGGCGAATCAGAGAAAAGACTCGATGTGTGGACTTAAAATGCTTCAAGACTCAAGTCACAGGTGTTTTAGGAAGCACGGACGTCTCAATAAGGGTCGGAGATGCTATTTGTGGCCTAATAGGGGCTAAGGTTCCCTATATTCTGCGATCATGTGGCAATTCATGGAAGTTTGTTGGTCCCTGGTAAGTCCTAAATTAAAACTCTATGCCGTTACTGAAAATTGCAGCCACCTGGCTGATCTCGAGGTTATGAACGGTCTGTTGATGAAAAAGTTAGGGTGCTAGAAAGTTTGCGCTTCGGAATTTCATTATTAAATGATTACCGAGACGAGCAATAGGCATTGGATTGCGAAGCCACTACTAGTTACTACCAATATCCATGGTGAAGCATGCATTTTGGATGCTCCCTCCAGATATCGCACTGGACAAAAGCACTTCGAGATCACCTAAGCAGTCGTCAATGGCGAGATTTTCTATAGTAGTGTGGCTTCATAGGCACAAATATCTTGAGCTGCCTTAAGTTGATAGGTTGGAGGGATAACGACTCTTGTGATTTTTTCAAAAACAAACTAAAGTATGCAACAGTCTGTGTCTCAGGAGTCTCCAAATTTTCTCCGTTATAGATGCGAATAGCAATTTAAAACTGGCTTCCAGCAGACTTCCCACGGCTTTCTCATTCTGATATCTTATGGTATCCAGTTACTCCACAAGCTATTAAGGCAAATCTGTTGCTATGAGATTAGTTAGACATTATCGCACTTTAAACATATTCCTATTGGAGTCATCCAACAGCTGACTGGACTTCGTATTTGAGTATGCTGCAATAAACCTCACATACATCTGTGGCACGCACAGCAGAGGAGCACATAAGAGAGGGTTTAAAGAGCCTTGATTTCTAGAATAAGAAGAGGAGGTGCCAGTCGCCTTATATAATAAGGTAGCATGGCTAACTGGTGACTAAGCGGACCAATCATACCTTTTGACACCTTCAGCCGAGTTGATCAGATTAATCTTCTCTTGTACTTCCTTCAAGAACCTATTCTCACGATTCTGTCTTGACAACATGAACCACATCATGATGGTCGATCCAACAAGCCCCGAAGCAATTGCGGCCTCTTTTACCAGTGGCTGCATCCTACACATTCTCTTCTATCGTAAGGGAGAAAGGGACTTGCTTGCACTTCGTATCCTTCAAGCATATGCTGCACTACCTATTATTGTGGTTGGGTTGTTGCACTTGGCTAGGATCAAAGGATGGCAGAGTGAAACTGCACTTTCAGCTATATCTGTCCTATTTCTCGAAGGTGCCCACATCGTTGGTGTATTTAGCAGCATTCTCACTTATCGCTTGATATTCCACCCCTTGAACCGATTCCCTGGACCACTCCGTGCTCGAGTCTCAAATTCCTTTCCTACCTATCTCACAACAAAGAATGCGCATCTCTATGAAGAGGTAGAGCAGCTCCATCAGAAATACGGTGATTTTGTGAGACTAGGTCAGCATCTTCTATTCTAGTTTCTTACTTCGAATTAACAATTCGTCAAAAGGACCATCTCAACTTTCTATCATCCACCCCAAGGCGATTGAAGCGATATACTCTGCCAAATCACCATGTACCAAGGGCCCATTTTACAATATCCTCCATCCTCGCGTCTCGTTACATATGATTCGCGACCACAAAGAGCACAGCAACAGGCGAAAGATTTGGGACAGAGCGCTGAGCTCGAAATGTGAGAAGAAGCCTCTTGAACCATTTATCTCTTCATCAGCTAACAGGTAGAAAGCTCTACGAGACTACGAACCTCGAGTTACGAAATACACTACACAATTACTCGATCGCCTTTACGAGATGCAAGGCACCACTATCAACGCCTCTAACTGGCTGAACTTTTACAGCTTCGACGTCATGGGTGATCTTGCATTTGGAAAATCCTTTAATATGCTACGCGACGGTGTGAATCATTATTTCCTGACTTCACTGCACGACTCAATGAAAATGGTTGGGGCTCTGGCTCACATTTCATGGATTATCCCTATCCTGAAGCTCATCCCGGCAGTCAGTGCTGAGGACCGAAAGTTCTGGGCTTGGATTGAGAGTCAAGTTGAGGAACGATCAATGGTACATGTTTTCTCTGGGCAAGTTTCTAATAGAACTAACGCAGGTGATGAGTAGATGAAGCCTGATAACCCTGATGTCTTTGCTTGGATCCCCTCGACGAGTACGAGCGCAATCCGAAAACAAACCAAGCAAAGCTTAATGTTGAGGCCGAGGCCTATTTGATCGCAGTCGCTGGAAGGTAGGTACTTCATATCATTGACAGTACCAAGGCTTACTGAATTACAGCGATACAACCTCTGCGACTTTGACAGGTCTTCTCTTTGAGCTGGCAACGAATCCCTCTCAAATCACTAAATTGAGAGAAGAGGTTGACAAATACTTCAGTGAGAGAGAATACGCAGACCATACATCACTCTCTACCCTCACACATTTAAATGCCGTCATCGATGAGTCCCTTCGTTTGCATCCACCTGTCCCTTCAGGTTTGCAGAGAGTCACACCTCCACATGGACTGATGGTAGGCGACACTAAGATACCCGGCAATACAATTGTTCAGGTGCCCATGCATACAATTCAACGAGGTAGGTCGTTTCCCATGAGCCTATCTAGAGAGCAACAACTGATTACGTGGAATAGATGAACGCTATTTTGTGAGACCACTAGAGTACATCCCAGAACGTTGGACGACATCTCCCGAATTGGTCAAAGATAGGACGGTCTATGCCCCTTTCTCAATTGGTAAGGTTGAAAATTTCTATGTTTTAAATTTATGCTGACTCCTAAAAGGGCGATACTCTTGTGTTGGGAAGCAGCTTGGTTTAATGGAGGTAAGAAATGTTATAGCACATATCATACGGGCATTCAATGTGAGACTCGGTGATGGACAGACCAAAGAGGGCTTCCTCAAGTCGAAGATGGATACATTTACATTGGCCACCCCAAACCTCCACCTCGTCTTTGAGTCAACGCCTTACAAAGCAATATTACTTGTAAACTCTATATACCAAACATGGGACAAGTTCTAAAGTTTAAATCTAATAAAATTGAAGTAAAACAACCATGCAGCCATACTTGAACAGGTAATAATAGTCTTGATAGTAGATCTTAATCTCAAACGTGGCGGTTGGGGACTTGATTCAGATGAGAGTCGGCCAGTGTTCGATCTAGAGCTTCCCGTATGATCAGAGATCGAAATGCAAACTCTATCTCGATTTTAATATAACTTTACTCTTATACACAATGTAAATAAATTTGATAAGGTGTTGCTTGGATGGTGCTGTTGAAAGAGCAGAAAAGAACTCTGGAGGCAGGCTGGGTTTGAGGTTGTTGGTAATGAAAGACCTATTTATTGCCTGAGACCCGCAGCAATTTTATTTATTCTGTCGTAAGAGTGCAGTTAAAACGTATAACGCCATTAAAGTTCAACCGAAGTGATTAAATGCAATGCGGGATTATGCAACCCTAAAAACTATAATTTTTCATTGCTATGTCTTTACTAAATACTTCTGCAATAGCCTTACTTAAGGGTGCATACTTAGGTATTGGATTAAATGACCTGGCAATCAAATTCCAGGCTTTTATCTGCTCAGCAGAATACTCGGGCGAACATATGACGGAGGATGTGACGCGTAAGGTACCAAATTGCCGGTACGGACTATCCAATAAACTTCACAGGGACAAGCGCCGGCAATTCGGCATAGAGAATGATAGATTGTAAGCGCTTTCATAGCCTCAGTTGATGTGACCCTGAAACATTACATGGATGGTAGACTCCACTATCACAACTAACAAACTCAAAGTTTCTGTGTTGTTTTCCGTACAAACAGGCCACGTCACGGCATACGTCCTTGAGCGGTTTTAGATAGCATACATAGACTTAGACTGCTGAGGTTATTCGCAAGACAACTAAGCGTTGTCACAACTCATAGATTCTCGACCTATCTTAATCATTTCATTCTGTCCTTTCCCCCCAAATTCAGTACTGAGCGATGCCCAAACTTCGGGTGGCAGGTTTATCCCTGATGGAGAGTCTTTACCGTGGTGGTTGCCGCCGGTACAGGACCTTCGCCATTATTACTATCATTACCCTCACTCTCTTCTATGCGACTTGGATGCACTCCGATCTTGTGGTGGAAGCCTACGAAGCAAGGTTATCGCAGGCTTCCAAATTCAGCACCAGCCGTGATCAGTCAGGATTCTGGTGGGCACGGCATACTACAACCACTACTACTCGGTCCATCCCACCTAAGATTTGGCAGATCGATCTCCCTAAGAAAGAATCAGCCAAGGGATACGTGGTGAATGCGACTAAGCTCGAAATGACTGCTTCTTGGTTGGCCTTGAACACAGATTATGCTTAGTAAGTTGGATATGATTTATCTTCCGTAGCGACATGACATCAACAGACATGATCTGACCTCTCTACTTGCTAGTACGTTGGTTGGCAAAAAGGGGGGCAATGAATTTGTTCAACGCCACTTCATCAAAGAACCGAGCATCGTGGAAGCGTATCATAAAGCTCCCAACGTTGGTATGAAGTCAGACCTCCTTCGGTATCTCATTCTAGAGATCGAAGGTGGCGTCTACACTGACACTGACACCATCGCCCTTAAGCCTATTGACAAGTGGGTGCCACCAGAGCTCCAAGGTCAAGTCGGCTTAATTGTTGGTATCGAATTTGACCAACGGAATGGGAGTGCTTGGAAGGATATATCTCATTGGGTCCAGTTCTCCCAGTGGACGATTGCAGCTGCCCCTGGACACCCTGTCTTCAGGAAAATGGCTAGGCGTATTGTTAATTCAATGGAGGAACTATCATATAAGCACAACGTCTCCATTGAGGATGTTAAGCCAACCAGCTTCGAGGTCATGAACTCAACAGGCCCAGCGGCTTGGACAGACGTCGTATTTGAGCAACTTCAGGAATATGAGCCTACCCTCAACACCACGAAAGATCTGTCGTACATGACAGAGCCGAAACTATATGGCGATATATTAGTCCTGACCATTGATGGATTTGGAATGGGCCAGCGTCACTCTCACAGCACAAATAACGGAACTATTCCCGAGGCTGCTCTAATGAGGCATCTTTTCCGGGGGTCTTGGCGGGGCAGCTGAAAATCTCTAGTATATTTAATGATAGATCTCATACTTGTTATACCCCAGAATAATATTACTCCTTTCAATGGCATCCTCTCCTTTCCTGGTTCGATAAAACCAGGAGTCATGTAGCCAGCAGGACTGCTTGTTGCTCCACCATAGGCTACTGCAAAGCAAGTAGGGCAAAAGGTAGAGAAGTCGAAATAATGCAAACAACACATATTAGTCACGGATCGAAATCTTGCGCAGATAAAAAAAGAATCGCTGTCAATTTAATTTGAAGAAGTTCGAGCTTTAACGTAACGTAATGCGTTAGACGGGATATGCAATAATGAGACATCAAGCGGCCGCTCACAAGCGGGAGCCAAGCATAACACAAGTATCCGATCTTTGCCAAGCTCAGCCAAGCCCGCTGACAACATGCAATGGCAAAAATGTTCCGAGACACATGTACGAGATATAACTACATAAATCACCTAGAAAATTCATTCACATTATTAAACAAGCAAGTCTTATCATCTTTTAAACAACCTTCAGGTAAGTGTAAGCAGTGCTAAGCTGATCCACTACTGACTTTGTTCCCAACAGCCGTCTTTAACGCTTCCAAGATGAAGACCGGAAACTTCTTCCTCAGTGCACTAAGCTTGGCCGCAAGCCTCTATCCAACTGAAGCTGCCGATTGCGGTGGTTACGGGGTTGGCAGCAAAGGCATTGGAGCTTGCACGAACCGAGATGGCAACTGGAAGGATCGCGACAATTTCTGCAGTTCTCTGGCTGGACAGGGAAGTTGGAAACGAACTTGTCAGAATGGCAGAAACTCCAACAAATGTCATTTTGAATATCAGGGTCCTGGAATGCCGCGGCAGTTGTGTTATGATGCATTTGAGAATATCATCAATCAATGCTTTGGTACACAGAATGGTGGGGGTTATCACTACGGAACTTATAGCTATGACAACCATTGGTTTGTCATTGACCGATGCAGTGCCTGAGGGTAGAAAGGAATAATGTCGCCGACTTTATGAGCAGGCAGCATGGTATCAGCTAGCTCTTCAATTCAAATCTTGGAATACTCAACATTGTCTCCATCAACCTTCCCAAAGCGCTCAAGGTTATCTGATTGAACATCAATCTCACCGATGTGTAAATGTCTAGACTAGGGTGGCCCAATCTCTTACCGTTTCGAGCAGTTCACTAGCAATTTTTCGTCGAGCCAATTGTTTCCAAACGATCAGACGAATGAACAGCCAGTATCTCAGCCTCTTATCTCCAAACCGAGATCACAAGCTATCAGTTTAATCAGGCTTCTCCGCACGGGATTGATAACGGTGGATCCTGATCCTGTGAAAACGGAGCGTAGTCGGAGGGCGCCGTCACTCATTGTCAAATGAGATTCGAGCCTTTCTTCCCCGCGATTGAAACAAGTTAGCTTCGGCCGACAATGATAGCTGCTAATCTTACATGTGCTGGAACCGTTATGTCCGGAATGGATGGATGGGTCAGAGGTTTATAACAGAAACAGATCCCTCGATATCTAGTCTCTTCTTCATACAACATCTCATCCATTTTATTCTCAATGCATCTGACGCAATGGATGTCAAACCAACTGCCAACCTCGATGACTACCAACTCGCTCAACTGGGCCACTCCCAGTCCTTCAAGCGCAACTTCAGTCGCTGGACAATGCTGGGCTTAGCCTTTGCCATCTTGAACTCGTGGACCGCCCTTGCAGCATCACTTTCACTCGCCCTTCCCTCAGGTGGACCCGTGGCTGTGATCTGGGGACTAGTTACAGCTGGTATCTGCAATTTATCACTTGCTGCAAGTCTTGCTGAGTTTCTGTCGGCGCAGCCAACATCCGGTGGACAGTACCATTGGGTCGCCACTATTGCTCCTGCGTCATTGAAGATTCCACTGTCTTGGATTACAGGCTGGATCAATTTGAGTGGCTGGGCTTGTCTGGTTGCGACGAATTGTTCCTTGTCAAGCACTCTCATCATCAACATCATCTCACTTCAGAACCCAAGTTACGAGTTCCAAAGATGGCATCAGTTCCTCATCTACCTCGGTATCGCCTTTATCGCCTTTGCAACCAATGCATTTATGCACTCGGTACTCCCTCGTATTAATGGTCTTGCACTTGTTTGGAGTATTGCTGGCTTCTTCATCATTTCTATCACCGTGCTTGCATGCGCCGCACCAGACTACGCAACAGCTGACTATGTGTTTGCAACCTTTATCAACACAACCGGTTGGCCAGATGGTATTGCCTGGCTTCTTGGCCTTCTGCAGGGAGGACTTGGACTAACAGGATTCGATGCTGTCGCTCACATGATCGAAGAAATTCCCAATGCAGCCAGCGAGGGACCCAAGATCATGCTGTACTGTCAGTACATCGGCATCTCAACTGGCTTCCTTTTCTTGATCGTGGTTCTCTTCGTATCTGGAGGCATCAAGAACGCCGATACTATCATCAGCTCAACTGCTGGTCCCCTGCTGGAGATCTTCTACCTGGCCACCAACAGCAAAGCCGGAGCCATTTGTCTGTTAATGTTCCCTCTTCTGTGCTTGGTATTTGCTGCCATCGCAGTCATGACGACTTCATCTCGCATGATGTTTGCATTTGCAAGAGACGGAGGACTTCCAGCATCGCGCATCTGGTGGAAAGTTCATCCTACGCTTGGTGTTCCAATGAACGCTCTTTATCTCAACGTCGTAATCGTGGTCATCTTTGGGTGTATTTATCTCGGCTCGACCGTTGCCTTTAATGCTATTGTCGCCTCTTCCGTGGTGGCCCTTGGTCTTAGTTACGGCATCCCCATCGCACTCCATCTTGCGCGAGGTCGATCTCAATTACCCGAGGGAGCCTTCAAGTTACCCAATTGGCTTGGGTGGACAACAAACATCATTGGATTGGTCTATACCATTGTCACCACCGTGCTATTCCTTTTCCCTCCGGCGCTACCAGTCGACGGTACTACGATGAACTACTGTGTTGTTGCGTTTGGAGTCATTGTTGTCATTTCGGCTATCCAATGGTTAGTTGATGGAAGAAAGAACTTCGAAGGTCCACGAATCACAATAGGCGAACATAACATGACAGAAAGAGAAGTTGAGGAATAGTGGCCAGTCAATGGCTGCTCGGCTGAAGGTGGAAGACAGGCCTTCAGTGCAGGTCTCGGTCGGAGATTTAGTACTTATGACGACTTTAAGCTAATTTATGGTTGCTTTATGATCACTTAATGGTTATCTTAGGGTAACATTAGGGTCAAGAGGCAAAATAAGCTGCTGTAAAGTAATGCTCATCTCATCAATTTGATACGTAATCCATAATGTCAACCTGTCACCCATTTCAACCTTCTTCTCTCAAAGTCAAAATCCTTCCTTCAAACAGCCTGCATCCAACTCTTGGTCTCATGTCCCTGCTTCCAAGTTTAAGACTTCTCTGTCTGTTGAACAGCACTATCCGCCTCCTCGAAAGAGTCAATCTGGTAGGAGCTGAACTTGCGTGCAGAAATACCCTTGGCAAAGAGAATGTCAAGCTCCTCAAAGGTACGGTTGCGAGTCTCAGGAAGACGGAAGTAACCCCAGATAAAGACAAGGAAAGCAGTGCTTCCCCAAATGAAGCCGGTGTAGCCTCGAAGGTTCCACTGAGTCGGGTTCATGAAGTAAGGCTGCAAGACACCAGCGACAATTCCGGTGATGGCATATCCGTTGCGAGCCAGGCAAATAGTCTTTTGTCGGAGTCTGGTTGAGCCCATCTCAGCAGGAAGAGCCCAGCCGAGTTGGCCAGCAGACAACTGAAAGACAAAGGTCCAGACAAGAGTCAAGACTGCTTGGGTCATAGCGACGGAATGGTTCTCGGTTCGGGTGTTGAGAGCGCCAATGACAAAGAGGATAATGGCCATGGCGAACATACCATAAAGGTAGGCTGTTCGTCTTCCAACATATGGCATGACACAGAACCAAGACACTAGACACGCGAACAAAGCCATTCCGTTTCCACCGACGTTGAGATGGTATGTTGTGGTGGAATCTAGGCCGATCTGTTGGAAGAAGTAGGTCGAGTTGTAGGCAAAGTTGAGACCAGAAAGAATCTGGCCAGCAAAAACGACAATAGCGATCTCGGTTCGTCGAAGCTCGAAGCCCTTGAAGCAGTCGCGATATGAAGTGCCGACCGAGAGCTGTTCTTCGAGGCTGTTGGTATAAACGATGAGGCCAAGAGCATCTCTGAGCTCAGCTTCGGTAGCACGAGGTCGAAGTCGGCCAAGATTCTTGAGGGCATCGTCATGTCGTCCGATTCGAACAAGGTGCCATGGGGTATCGGGAGCAAAACAGAGGATAGGCACCAGAACAACAGGCCAGAACCATTGGAGTGCAAATGGAATGCGATACGCCCAAGGAGTAGGATTGTTGACGAGACCAGCCATGATTCCAGCAGAGATGAGCTGTCCGATGATGAAGCACATGTTGGTCCAACTCGTCATATAAACTCGAAGCGACATGGGCAGAACTTCGGAAGCATAAGCAGGCGCAGTTGTAGCAAAGATACCCCAAGGAAGACCGCAGAGGATCTGTCCAACAAGAAGGACTTTTGTGTCGGGAGAGAAGAAGACAATGAAGATGAAGCAGCTGAGAGAGATCAAGGAACCGATGAGAACTTTGATGTGTCCGTACTTGGTAACGAGGTATCCATTGAGAAGAGTTCCAAAGAAGGCACCAACTCCCGAAGCATTTCCAAGACCAGCTTGCCAAGGAGCAGAGAGCTGGTAATTGTTGGTCTCTTCGTTCCAATGACCATATTTCTTCGCAAATGCGGGATACGCGTAGAAATTGGAGAGAAGATTGGTATCGTAGCCTTCCATGACGACGCACATGGAGACGACAAGACACCAAACAACAGTCCAGGGATACTTTCGAACGGCTTCAAGAGGGGGGAGGTTATGCTCGGCTTCAGCGCCTAGACGAGCCTGGTCGGTGGTGTCGTGGCCAACAGTCTTTGCCACCGAAGCTTCGACATCATAGCTTTCCGCGTGTGAAACTGAAGGGTTGACAATCTCTTTACCCATGATGAGAATTGATAGTTGTAAGTAGAAGAATGAGCTGATGAGTGTTTGATGGTGGAGATGTCCAATTGATCAGCAACGCATCTTGAGGTTATATACTGGATCAGATCAATTGAATCCTTCTCGAGTTATGTTTCCCAATCGCTTTCTTTCCTTGTCCCCATGGGGAACCGAAAAAGCGCCCCATGGGGGGGACAATGTTGCAGTCCGAACATTACCCCTTTCGGCATAGCCCCTCTGTTGACATCGTGACCTGAGTCAAGTCAATTTCTGGTGGATACCCCTCTCCGCTTGATATATCGGACCGAGAATTGAGAGAAATGACGCCGAGAAAGCTTGGATCTGCCGACTATATCTCCATTAAGCATACAACAAACCCCGGATCTAAAGCGAAAAATGGCTACTATCCCGGTAAAGCGTGGCCAAGTCTGCGACAACTGCCGATTTCGCAAGGTCAAGTGTGATCGCGGCCTGCCCTGTAAGAACTGTAACATCGGTGACCTCCGTTGCCAGTATCGCCACAGCATTCGACGGAAGGGTCCAAAGCAGGGTCAAGGGAGACGACAGACGCAGCTAAGGCAGGGTCTAGGTATTGAGGGGTATCAATTCCAGATTCTCACTTCTGAAGCACCACCACCTGGACCAAGCAGCAACAGCCGTAATAATGCCCCAACAGAACAACTCAACCCTCAATCATTCTCATCTCCGCCAACAAACATCGACCCTGCTCCACAACAAGAACCAGATATCACAACGCCACCCAATGACTCGACTATCGATACAGGAGACCTCTGCAAACGCATGTCTCTATCACTCGTCGCCCATATACAACTATTCCAGAGATTCCTCTTCCCAATTATGCCAGTCGTCGACGACGACATCCTTGCCGATGCAGCCAGACTAGACGAATTACCACCTTCCAGATACGCTCTTATCCTTGCAATATGTGCCGCAACAAGGATGCAGCTACGGTTGGATAAGAGGATTGATAATTGCGAGAACGATCTGAATGCGGAGATCCCAACTGAGCCGAGGTTGACGGGAGACACCCTCGTCAATCTTGCCGAGAACTCTCTTCGCCAATACAGTGTCATCGATGATACGTCCCTTGACTCAGTACTCGTCTCATTCTTTCTCTTTGCCAGCTATGGAAATCTGAATGATCCCCGCCATGCGTGGTTTTATCTCAACCAAAGCATTACTCTTGCCCAGTCACTTGACCTGACGAAAGAGTCTGGCTACCATGGACTCCCTGACGATGAACGCGAAAAGAGACGTCGTGTCTTTTGGCTACTCTTTGTCACAGAACGGTATGTCCCCATTAATCCATTTTCTTGTTTCTATATTAACGCGTATCAGAACCTTTGCCCTCCAGCACCGAAGATCCGTCATGCTCCGAAGCACAGTCAATAAACCCCAGATCGTCGACTCTAATTGCCCCGTAGTAATGCACGATTTTATAAATCACATCCGTCTCTTCGAATCCCTTCCATACTCTCTATACGAATGGCAACCTGAAGGCGATGAACAACGCTTCGATGACTTGAAGCTTGTCCATACCATCAACGACAAGCTCTGCAGCGTGCAGCCAGACCAGTCTATCATCGAGAGTCAACGGTTCGATACACTCATCACTCAACAGTGGCTTCGGGTATCTATGTGGCGTATTGCTTTCGGCCAAAATCCATCCTCTGCTTCTGGCTTTGGTTTGTTGCTTCCACCCGCCCTTCCCATGGACGCTGGAAAGATCATCATGTCAGCATTAGGGTCTGTTGGGACCAAGTCCAAAGATTGCCATGGTATCGGAATGGTAAGGTACTCTCTTTCATGACTGGTCGTCAAAAGCTAACTCTTTTACAGGAGCAGAAACTCTTTGACGTTGGCGTCAGCCTCGCAGACACAGCTCAACTTCCTGGCTGGACATGCTCCGCTCTTGAGAATGGCCCCCGTGATTTGCTCTCTGTTGTGATTCATGCCCTGTCAACTGTTCGGGGCGCTCAGTCTCACCTATTACCTAATCTTCTCAAGCACTCGGAAACATTGTTTGCTCTTGCAGATCCCAACGCCCATATTGACTTTCAGTGGGATACGCAAGAGAGTGAGGATGATCAGAGGCTTGCAGTTGTTGAGGAGCTTTCAGAGGAGAATGATCAGCCCGTTGACCCATTGTCTTGGGTCCCAGATGGTAACCTCGATCTTCTGGATTTGAGCACGCCTGTTGTGACGACAACTTGGGGGGATTCAACAATATCGTCCGAGCAGTTTAACCCTGAGATTGGACTTTCTTTCAATTGAGTCTTTATTGCTTCCTTGTAGCAGCTTATCCAGTATGCCTCTTTGGAAAGCAAGAAAGCTCCAGGACTTGAATCAGGGTGCTAAAATAAATTCGATAAAGTGTCTCCTAAGTTTATGCTAAGCTTACCTAAGTCTTTTCATAGCTTACGGTCAATATCCTAAGTTTTACAAATTTATTTCATCCCTTAGACCTATAGTCTGGCTGACGGCTGACGCTAACCGCCCGCCTCACCTTCTTCCTTACGATAGTTGCTGCGCGCCGTTATTGCAACTATTGCCTGTCACGATGAAGTCCTCGACTATTAGCCTCATCCTCGCTAGCATCGTCGCTATTTTTGCCGCCAGAGCAAACGATACGCGCTCCTTCACTACATGCTATGCGATCACAGCCATTGCTGGTATCGGTCTTACTGTTGATAGCTCAGACCAACACCAACCTAGCGTTTAACTCGTCGATTGCCTTTTGTCTCTTTTCGGCGAGTTTCGCATCATCTGAGTCAACTTGGAAGGGCTTTGTGACGAAGTCGATTGTCTGACAAAGGCGATGATAGTGAAGACAGCAGCGACGAGACTAATGCAGGGAAAAGGCGGTCGTAGAGTTTGGATTCCTTCGTGTACCCAAGAGACTTTGATCCAGATCTTTCTGGGCTTGCGCGAGAAGTGCTTCAATGCCTAGATGTGTTATTTGCAGTTGAGACCTGTGGCTGAAAGCATATACGCCCAACACAACTCGGTTTCGATGCGATAGGCGATCTTGAGGAACTCAGACGGCGGCTCGTTGAATTGAGCACACGACAAAGGCTCGGTACGCGGCTCAAAGGAATGCATCAGATATGCGTTGTCATCGTCCTTGAGGGTTGTGGCGGGGGTAGTGGTTTCAGAGTTGAGCATCCAGCTGTTGATATCGCCAAAGAGCGTACTCTTTTGGGTGAAGGGAGTAGGAGGCTGGCTAGGGCATGGAAACAAACTTGAAACCTTAATCATAAGTTATAAACAATACCTAGGTAAATTTATGATAAATTTAGCTTACTTTTTAGGTAATTTATTTTTGCCCCCTAATTTAAGGCCTCTAGTCTTCTGACACCTTGAGGGGCTTGGCACAACAGTCAGGTAATCAGCATGGCGGATGACTTCAATTTTAAAATAGACAGTTTCTTATCCCAGCGCCAGACGCTACATGTTTGCCTTATGCGAGATCTAGAGCTCGACTACTAGTTTCTTTCCACTCACGCCTTTGCCAATCGCATCTACAGCGTCTTGGATGACCTCAAGCCCTCTTCCAACAACCTCAGGATGAGGCAAACACTTCATGCTTCCATCCTCAAGGGCTCCAGGAAGCCAATCACCCCATAGTCTTTTCCCAGTTTCAGTAGACCCGAAATGAACATGATCGTTGATCAGAACTTGAACGCTGGCTGGTATGGTTCCGGGGACAGGCATGCCGGGGGGAAGTATAGTCCCTAAGCATTTCTTGCCTGGCAGCCTGTCTACAATTGTTGCACAGGCTGTAATGGCAGTGTCTGAGTATACGGCACAGTACACGCCAGCAAGTTCGCTGCTGCCACTCAAGGTGTCTATCATGTCATCCACAATGCCATCTTTCTTGTAGTCCAAGATATAGTCAACATTCATCTCTCTCATCAATCCGTGGTTATGTTCGCTCGCTGTAGCCGCAACGATATACCCGGCTGCTTTCACAGTCTGGATGGCATTGGACCCAACGCTCGAGCTGCCTCCCCAAACCACCACAACTTTCCCTTTAGAGTTCTCCTCGATACCAGCCATAGGTGGATCGAGGCCCATCAGGCTTGGACTAAACAGCATGGCAGACGATGTTGTAAGCCCCAAGGAAGAACTGCTGCTTCCTTGAAAGGCATGCGGTCTGGAATCTTGGCTACCATAGGCTCAACCACGACCGTGTACTCCTGGAAGGCTCCATATTTGTTCTCGCCATTTTGCCATGCTATTGCATGGGCCACCACACGGTCTCCTGGTTTAAACTTTGCTTGGCCAGGTCCAACAGAGACGACGTCTCCAGACACGTCTATACCGTTGACGTATGGGTAGAACTCGGGTTTGATGACAACGCCAAGCTTTTGGACGACGTAGTCGGCTGGATTTATAGCAACGGCTCGTACACGAATGAGTATCTCATCTTCGGTAGGAACAGGAGCGGGTGAAGAGGTAATAACCATGGGATGAGCCTTGGGATGAGGCAGTACTGCGGATCGATTCTGGATTTCAGCAGGTGGAGACATGGCTTGATGTAGAAAGAGCTTGGAGTATCATATAAAAGAATAAGCGACAGTTAAACTCTACAAAAGCAGTACTTAATTAACAATCATAGTATTGACACTTTAATACACATCAATATCGGCATCGGTTGTTACATTTGTTGGTCGCCCGGTCCTGGACATAAGACTATCGCCAACCTTAACTCCGGGGATGATTGGACGCCGCATTTAAACGGAATCCCGTTGCAAAGGACTCATGACACAATCCAATCACTTGTAGAAAAGATGAAATGGTCGAGAAAAGGAAAGAAAAAAACTTTATCTCTTATAAGAGTATGATTACTATTGCTGCAGGTGAAACCGAGGCACCGAAACAATTTGGTTGCTTATTGACTCATACTTCCTGGCGTAACTCGCTTTCTTTTTCCTTGAGGTCGTTTACTACTACTTTCTATATGGTGCACTCATACCTTCTCGAGTAGAACGACCTTACTATCATAGTCTGTACCAAAACGGAACTGAATTCCACCATTCATCAACGTTGCACCTGAATATGTCTCTCCTCCATCCAGCTTGTACCTCGCCGCCGCATCAAGCCCAGCCAGTCGAAGGAGAGGGTAGTTGAGAACGGTAGTGGCTCTGATCTGGAAAGCAAATAAAACAGCTTGACTTCCATCCTCTGATACAAAGATTGCTGCAGGGAAGTTGGAGTCTTCCGGTAAAACTAGACGCCACATATCGCCGCTGATAATGATTGGATTGATCTTCTCTGCTAGTGCGATGAGCTCAGGTATCTGTGCCTTGTCTTCTTCAGGCGTATGGTCAGGATTCAACTCGAAGCCAAATGAACCTCCCATCATTGCGACATGTGCCCTGAATGTCATGGGAATGGAACGTCCAGTCACGTCGTTCGGGGCAGAGCATACGTGTGCACCCATCGTTGAGGGTGGGTAGACCAAGGATGTACCAAACTGAATGTGAATGCGATCAAAAGCATCCATGTTATCTGACGTCCAAACCTGCGGGAAGTATTGCAGGATACCAGGATCGAAGCGACCGCCGCCAGATGCACAGCCTTCCCAAAGGACATTGGGAAACCGACTCGTCAAGACGTCAAAGACATGGTATATACCGAGCATGTAGGCGTGATGATTATCAGGCGTAGGGCTTTCGTGCATCGCTCGATTGTTGTCCCACTTGACGTAGCTGACGGGAACAGTCTCCAGAATCTTGGAGACAGAGCTGATGATAAAGTCCTGTACTTCTGGAAGTGCAGCGTTCAAGACTAGTTGCTGGCGAGTTTCGCTCCGAGCGTAGTTTCCAGCGCTCAGAACCCATTCAGGATGCTGTTCATAAAGCTCGGATTTCTGGTTGACCATCTCAGGCTCGAACCACAGCCCAAACTGGAGTTTCTCATCCGAGTCCTTGACTTGTAGCTTGGTGATGCTTTCGGCCAGGGAATCCAGACCACTGGGGAACCTCTTGGGGTTTGCAACCCAATCACCTAGTCCAGCGTGGTCATTCACGCGAGGATGCTTGTCTCCAAACCATCCATCGTCAAGCACAAAGAGCTTAGCACCCAACTTAGCTGACTCTTGGGCCAGTTTGTAGATGGTCTTATCGTCAAAGTCAAAGTAAAGGCCTTCCCAGCTATTCAACAAAACAGGTCTTGTCTCAGAGACAAACTTGCTTCTGATGAGGTTCTGCCGATATAGACGATGAAACTTGCGTGACATTTCGCCAATGCCGAGGTTGGAAAAGACGGAAACACATTCCGGTGATTGCAGTGACTCTCCGGATCTCAGCGGCCAAGACAATTGGCATGGGTTCATTCCGACGAGTGCACGGGTGAGTCCTTGATGGCTCTTTTCAACCTCGACGCTGAAGGAGCCAGTGTAGACAAGGGAGAAACCCCAGGCTTCGCCATGTGACTCTGTCGTTGAAGGAGAGACCATTGACAAGAATGGATTGTGATAGTGAGACGAATAGCCGGTCGTACTTCCGAACCTTTATAAAGTCAGTCACGTAACATCTTGTTCGCGCTTATCACGTACCCTTGAACTCCATACTCAACCTTTCGGCGGGTTCTATTGCATTCTCTTGTCCACTCTCCTTGCAACTGCAACATTTCATAATTCTCGTGAGGAAAGTCAACGCTAAAGCTCGACAACTTCTCAACGATTATGACATCATCACTCTTGTTCACAATTTTGACGTTGCGTACTATCGCATCAAAATTGGGAAAGATCGAGTATGATAGGTCCGCGCCAACTAAGCTATACTCATCGAAAAGATGAATGATAAGCGTCGAGACATCGTCATCTAAGCCAAATGTGCTCGGTAGTTTCTCAATGGCAGGCTTGCCCTTGAGTACTGTATGAGACTTGTACTTAAAGTCGCAAACTGTGAAACCCTTGGCGTGCTTGATGTGTACAGCAGGAGTGCGAAAATCTCCACGGCCCAGGTCTGGAAATTCACGGCGGAGATGAGCTTGAGTGGACCATCCTCCGCCGTTGGACATGATCTGAGCGACGGGGTTCTCTGTTACGCGATCGCCAAAGTGATCGAGAAGAAGATCACCCGTCTCTGGATCGACATGGAAGCGGTACGATACATTTTTGCCATTGAGGGCAAATGAAGTCCCGTCGACAACGATTGCTGGGTTTTGTTAGATGAGATAAGGACGATAAGGCGGGAAGCTTACGATCGGCCTTGGGGCTGGGCGTTGTTGTTTGGAGAAGAGTCATGGTGAAGGTATAATAAACTTGATGCAATAAGGTATTTCGCAAAATAAAGAGAATCAGGTCTTTGAGAAGAGGAGCGTATATGCTCTCAACGAAATTTCATTGACCCGGGTTTAAATAAAATAATGGTTCTTCTGATGCAGCAGTCATTGACAGAATTCCGAGCATTTCCCCATGGGGTTAATCAAGCTCCGATCAAGGAGCGGGGTTGGTGAGACAAATGTGGACTAGATTAGCATGCAGTCTGGATAACTAATTACCCTGTAGCATCATGTCTCCTTGCTTGGTGATTGGAATAGACGTCTTGAATTTGATTAAATGACTATTAAATGAAGTGTTCGATACAGTATTTAGTACAAATTTTGAAACAGCTATGTCATTGTTTATTGTGTTTATTGTCGTTGGTTTGACAACATCTGACATGTTGATCTTCATTTTCTAGTTAGTTCTTACCATCAGGACGTTTGTCTTTACTGGGCTGTCCTTCTCGGCTTCGCCCAGACCTGAAAGTTAAGAGGCTTGACAAACCAATAACTCTCTGTCTTCCAATCATTCTCAAGCAAACTATCGTGCAAAGTAAACTCGAAATCGCGGATCATGGCTGGTATAAGTTTGCATATCTCGAGCATGGAAATATGACGGCCAATGCAGGTTCGAGAACCCAGGCCAAACTACAATATGGTTAGCTCCTTTATCGTTTCGCAACAAGACAAAATGAACCATTTTATTGGGATACTTACAGGCATCCAGAAGCGGTTCATTGTCGCAATACGCTCAGCGTCATCTTGTAGCCATCTCTCGGGCGAGAAAGATTCAGCATCTTGTCCAAAGACGCCAGGGTCAAGGTGAGCGACCCAAGTATTAATTCCAACGATGGTCTATTACCTGGTTAGATTGTGTCAGACAAAACGAACGAATGATACAACACTTACACCCTCAGGGAAGAATCGCCCTGAAATGGTAGCCCCGCCTTTTGACACGACACGCTCAAGGGGTAATCCAGTAGCAGGATGTAATCGCAGTGCTTCCTTGATAACAGCCTGAAAGTACGGCATTGCCTGACTCTCTTTGTATGTAACATAATTCGATAGCTGACCGTTGGCAGTAAACGTATCGACCTCCTCTTGTAGCTTTGCCATGCATTTGGGGTTCTTGAGAAGGTAGTATAATACGGCTGAGAGGCTGATGGCCGTGGTATCGGATCCGGCAACCATGTTGGAAACACAACCGGATAGCACATGGGCTGATGTGAAGGTGTTGGGGTCGGCCGAGTTCTTTGCAAGGAATTTAGTGAGAAAGTCCTGTGTAGTAACATCACTATCATCAAGGATTATAGCCTTGGGCTTTGTATGTGCTTCGCTGATCCTTTCCTTTGTAAAGGACGTAACATAGGCCCGACCAGCGCCTTTACTGCCTGCCATAAAGTTCCTAAGGGGAAACAGGATCTGGTGTAGGCTAGGAAAGATTCCAATAAGTGTCGCATAGCCGAGGTGATCCTCCAGAGCACTAATCACATTTCCCACGTCCTCTCCCTTATCAAGAAAGCCCAGACGTTTTCCATATGTAATCATGCCAATGACATCAAACGCGTAGCATTGAAACCAATGACGCATGTCAATGGCTTGATTTGCTGCACAAAGCTCAGACAGACGGTTCCTTAGTAGATCGGCACAGTCATCCACAAAAGCTTCATAGTGTATCAAGGAAGACATAGAGTAAGTGGCCTGATATAACTTTCGATCGTGTGCATGTTTGGCTAATGACCTTTCGTTGAACAGATTGCTTTGTCCTGGGTTTGCCCAGGTTGTATACCACGATGACTTGGGGAATGAGTTACCGAGGCCATAGATGATTTTTACCGCACCGAGATCGCTGAAACTGTAGCGGTCCGGTGCGTAACGGACGACAGTGCCTGGAATATTAGCTGGTGAGCCTGTAATTCGGAACAAGGAGCCTACCATATCGCTGATGCAAGTCACGATTGACCTGCTGAAAAGAACCTTGCCAGACTTTCCAAGTATACCAACCAGAAGTAAACCTCGCGATCCAAGGACCTTGGATAGACTGGAGATTTGAGAATAAATTTTGTAAAAGAGTGACAACTATTCTTAATAACAGAAGAGATGCACAGAATGCGGAAATAAGGTACATGTTCATATTTGCTGCTATTGTTTTAGCTTTCTTGTAATTAGAGAGGACTGCACTGCTTAAGTGAAAGGATTGAAATGAGAACAAGGCCCCTTTCGCCATAGATGGTTCGGTTCTCTCAGAGGTAGATTAACTTGGACCTCAACTTCACATTAAAATGTTAACCGGGTAGATAGATAGATAGATAGATAGATAGATAGATAGTTAGTGGATCTTACGTAAGGCTAAGTCCACCTATACTGCAACACTACCACTACCACTACGGGTCGGCAAAATCGGTATTTCTGTTCCGATGAACCCCCGATTCCCTTGCTACCGTTGTATGCAGTAGAACTGCCGATAGGATCCGGCAAATCCGGCACAATCATTTACGGCCGCCGTTATGCTTGTTCCTAGCCAGTGTCTCAGCGTGCAAAAAGGATTACCGTATTGCTCGATTTATCATGATAAACTAGATTGTAAGTTCAAATTATTTCTATGCAATTACCAATTGCACGTTCCTTCGCTTATCCTGCTGCCATCCGTAGCTACAGAAGAGACAAACATACAACACTCACACGATTATTATTTGGCATCATGTCTATTCGATGGCAACTAGAACGCGCAGAATGGGTAGATTCCCTCTCAACTGGAAATACTTTGATTCTTGCAACATTGCTTGTTGTAAGTTTGCTCCCTCCGGTTTTCCCAGCTGAGCTATCCAGAAATGGACTATTACCTACTCCCGCAGACATCCCAACGAACGAATGGCCAAGTTGACTAATGTTTATACCTTTCCAGATCATCTTCTATCTTATATCCTTCTATAACTTTCGGATCCACAGGTTTCCAGGTCCATTTGGAGCCAAATTGTCATCTCTATGGCTTGCATCACAATGCCAAAAGGTTCGACGCTCTGCCGCAGTGATAGAATTGCACCAGAAACATGGAGATTTCGTTCGAATTGGACCCAACCATGTGTCTATCAATAATCCCGAGGCAATTCAGCAAGTCTACGGACATAAAACTGGATCTACGAAAGGTCCGTTCTACGATGCATTTCTCCAGGTGACGCCAGTCGTGTTCAACACTAGGGATGTGTCTCAACATACGCGCAAAAGGAAATACATCAATCCTGCCTTCTCATCTCGCGCTTTATCGGACTTTGAGCCACATATGGATGTCGAGATCCTTGGATGGAAGCGCCAACTGCTCACAATGACTCAAGAATCCAGTCAAGTTGTCGACTTTGCCGTCTGGAGTGAGTGCAATGAGCATCCGTCAAGGTTACCAATATTCACTGACCATGGATTGAAAAAAACTAGCCAATTACCTCGCCTTTGATGTCATTGCAAGCTTCGCGTTTGGTGAACCATTTGGGTTCGTGGAAAGAGGAAAAGATGAATATGGCTTCATCAAGATCATCGACACCCGCGGCGAGTTCATGAACGCACTCGGATCCCTATCGCCTTTTCTACGATCACTGATGAAGTATAATATCTTGGACTCTTTCTGGAAGAATGGTTTCAAGGCAAGGGCTGGCCTTGAAAAGATCGGACGTGAAGCATATCAGAAGCGTAAAGGCTCCGAAGATACTACTACTCGCAAGGACTTACTGAGCTTTCTTTTCAACGCAAAAGATCCAGATACCAAGCAGCATATTCCGGAAGGGGAAATTATAGCCGAGTCTATCAGCTTTATTGTGGGCGGGAGTGATACGACAAGTAGTACCATGACCAACTTTATCGACTTTGTATCTCGTGATGCCGTCTTGCAGCATCGGCTCCAGCAAGAGATTGATGCATTGTTCCCCGGACAGCCTTATGACGACTGGGTTCCCAGCGAGAAGAGCTTGAGCGAACTACCACTTTTGCATGCTACTTTACGGGAGGTTATGCGTTTCCGACCAACCAGTGCAACTGGGTTGGAACGTGTAACTCCACAAGGAGGGAAGTCTATTGCTGGACAGTTCATCCCGGGTCAGGTGAGTTTGAAGAGTGAAACAGCTGTCTAACGTGCTCGCTCAGTTTGGCTAATTATAAACCAAGACATTAGTTAGCGTCCCAACCTTGGGTATTATGATGGACCCACGGATTTTTGACTCGCCCGAAATATTCAGGCCAGACAGGTGGTTAGAACCAGGGGCTGATAAGTTGCTTGGGTTCTTTTATCCATTTTCAACTGGCCCCAGGGCATGTATTGGCAGAAAGTAAGTAACATCACGGGATCTTGATTATGTACGATGATACTGATTAGTTCAAGTTTTGCCTGGATGGAGATTCTAAAGGCTGTGGTGGTTATCTTCAAGCTATTTGATGTCAAACGAACGAACCCTCAGCCAACGGTAGTTCGAGAAGGCTTCTTCAATAAGGCTGTCGAATGCGAGGTGGAAATACGCAAGCGATGTTTCATTTGAGACATTGAAAGCCAAAATTTGGGGTCAGCTCGTTGGAGAGGGTCGAACTGAACCGGCGGCTGGTAAAAAGCAGTGCTATAGTAAGGTGAGAGGAGAAACAGTAACACGACACTTGGAAAAGTATAAGAATAATAGAGGGGTAGCTATTTGGACGTGCTTTTCCACGCTGAATTCAGCACCAATACCAATGTGTGCGTAACAAAGGCAAGATAAAGCCTTGTTAAGAGAGACAAGATAATACTCAGTGATACTGAGCTACATATAGCTACTCGGTTGAGTACTCGTATGTTCACAGCTTTCCTTCATAAGCGTGGCTGGTATTAAATGCTGCTGGTAAAGAACTGTCAACTATTTTCTTCACTATCTTTAATTTCTTGTAGCCACAATACATTGCCAAGTATGAAATGGTAAATGGGTCAAACAGTACACAAGTCTGGTTCAAGGTTCCAACTGTATATAAAGGCATAAATTCCTGAACTACCTATACTATAGCAATAGGATAACTACAGATCATAAGTAATATTCTTTGTACGCACCCACTCATCCAAACCTCCTCCAAATCTTCCAAAACCGCTCGCTTTTGCTCCACCATGAGGCAAAGACACGTCATCAGCAACTGTCATCTGGTTTATATGTACAGCACCAGACTCAATCTTTCCCGCAATCTTCAGTGCTCTCCTCAGATCCCGAGAGAAAACAGCTGATGACAAGCCGTACTCGGTATCGTTTGCAATTCGCACAGCCTCATCCTCTGTTTCGAACTTGATCAACGAAACAGTCGGTCCAAAGGACTCTGTGTTGTAAATGTCCATGGTAGGAGCCACATTACCGATGATGATAGGTCGGAGTCTGGTCTTGGTTGATTCTGTGACGTTCAGGTTGCCACAGATCAAACTGGCACCTTCTCCCAAAGCGTCCTGAACAAGAGCCTGGTTCTTGGCCGCTCCAGGTGCAGCAATAAGCACCGGAGCGTCATTAGCATCCGGAAATAGTATCTTGACCCATGCACGCAACTTTTCTATAAACTCATTGTAGATGCTGTTGTGCACTAGAATACGCTCTGTACTCATGCAGATCTGTCCTGCATACAAAAAGGCACCTAGGGCGCACTCCTTGGCTGCGATATCCAAGTCTGCATCGTGACATACAATAGCGGGGGACTTTCCACCGAGTTCCAATAGGATAGGTTTGAGGTGTGAAGCGGCCAGCTGGGCGACAATACTACCGACTCTAGTGCTGCCTGTAAAGTTGATCTTTCTGACCTCATTGCTGGCGATGATGGCTTCAGTGACTTGCGGAGCGTTGCTCTGCTGACATGTGAGGTAGTTGAGTACACCGTCGGGTAGGCCTGCTTCCTGCAACACGGAGCAAACAGCCCACAAGGTACGAGGGCTCAGCTCAGACCCTTTGAGGATAACAGTGTTTCCGGCTGCAATTGGCCACAGCACGGCTCGAAACCCCAAAACATAAGGGGCATTCCTGTTGTAATGATATATTAGCAGTAATCCTAACTTGATCGGATAGTCAAGAACAAGTGATGTGACTTACCATGGAGCCATAGCAAATACTACCCCATAAGGCTCTTTCACCACAAGACCAGCCCTCGACCGAGTTTGAGGGGCTGTGGCTCTCCCCTCACAAGTAACGATGCGACCTCCACAGTCAAGGAGGTATTCCTTGGAGGTTACCAGATTGAACCCTATCCAGCCGTCATCTGCTGCAGTTTCCTGTCGAATATATTCCTTCAGCTCTTCGTACCTCGCATCGATAACCTCAGCGGCCTTGAATAGGATCGCACGGCGTTGTTGAGGAGTAGTCTCTCTCCATGTTTCCAATGCTTTTGATGCGGATGCTACTGCAGCCCGAGCGTGGCTGGAATCAGCATTGCTACTCTTGTGAGAAACTTGTTCGAGTGCCGGGTTGAAGACATCGAAAAGCTCCTCGGTAATAATGCTGTCTTTTCCAATGATGAGTGGGACAGGAGAGCTTTCTGGAAGCTCGGGAGATGTCATGGCTGGCTAAGTTGTTGATGACGTTCTGAGTTATAATGTCTGAGCAATTCTTGAGGGTTCAGAATGGGAAGCTGGGTTCAGTCTCGAGGTTACAACAAGTCGCCACCAGCTTCTCCAGTTTTATACCATTAGGAGCACTCCCAATGACAGGCCACTGTTGCTGCTAAAACAACTCCAAGTAGGCCTAGACTGTGGCCTTCCCCGCATTCAAGACTTCCCCGGATCTTTCTATGAAACATGCCGACATAGCAGCGCAGGCTGAACCACATGAACCGATGGCGGCCGGCCTTCATCTCTGTCTATCCGATTTGTTGACAATACGTTCAACGACTTTTGGCCTATGTGTTAACTAACCAAGGCAACCTTGTTCGGGTCTTGGGCGGGAACTTCGGTAATCCTTACCGATAAAGATCACGAGCAGCCACACGAAGCAACTTACGCCAAGTTCGATCCGAGAATACCTAGGCTGATTAAGTCCCCATATGCTTATCAAGGCATTAGCAACACTCAAGGGCTTGTATTTCCTCTGGCGGGCAGCTCGGGCTGGTATCTTGACATATGTCTCTAACAATTTCTGTATCAAAATATTATTATTAAGAAACATCATAAAGATTAATTTCCTTCCAAGGCCTAATGAACTCTTGCTCATATCTATAGTCGCTTTAGTAGCTGTGAGGAACAAGTTAAAGGAAGACCTAACTTCTTTAATATGCCTGCTACTCATACAATGTCTAGCTGCTTAAAAGTTATAGCTAATCTTAGGAACCAAAGGATTACAGAGCGACCAGCCTGGAAAGTTAACGCCCGTAGGATTTCTACAACCGGCTTGTTTGTATACAGTATTCGAAATCACTTGTTGAAGCGTCCCAAGTCACAGGTCCAAATTAGATAGCATATATATATATACCTACTTGCCAACCTAAGACAAAGTTGTCGAGTTTTCAATCGATCCTTTTCCCTGATACTGCAATAGCCAGGGCAACAAACAGTGAACCAGAAAGCGCAAATGCGATAATCCTACTTAGCCAGTCTCTCTTCTCCTTGACTTCTTGATCAACCTTTGTCAAATCCTTGTTTAATAACATGTCGCGAAACGCCACCATAGGAGGCTCAACGGGGTCTGAGCCAAACATGTCTTGAGTATCTATCTCTACCTTGAGGATCAACTTTGTCAAACCCGAAATGAGTCTGTTGGGCTCTCCCAGCTGTTGTCTTCGACGACATCCCGGGGGTATGAATGTCAGAAGAACATGACGACCGATGACCTCCAAGGGGCTAAAGAGTCAATTCTTTAGTAGTTATCGACAGATACAACCCGATAGAACTCACCCTGGAAACCATAAGTCACAAAACTGAGCAATAAATGCTTCAGCTGTCTTATGGCCTTGTAGTTTCTGTTCCGCTGTTGTCTGGTCCTCGTAGGGAAAGTCATCGAACCAGTAAAAAAACTTTTCAAGTTCATCCCAGTCTCGGGGATAGTTGATGCCCATGGAGCGAGTTCCATCCATTGGCTCAGTGACAAAATGTCCCGTCAACCTTTCACCCCATTCAGGGTAAGCTGCTTGAATTTGGGGGGTGTACTTGTTTGACTCTAGCCCCGACTGTTTTCCTCACCCAAGATTCGAAGTATGAAAGAGCGATGATGGCTGTTTGAGCTTCCCAAGGGAAACTGTAAGTACCAGGGAACCGTCTCCAGATTGCCGAGTGGATTTTATTGACTTGATGGATATATTTGACTGACTCTGGTGCTGAACTACCGTATAACATCCAGTGGAGGTTCATCAATTGCGTTTCGTAGTAACGCTGATGGCCTCGTCTTATAACCTTGCCACCGCCATGAATTGCGACAGCACCAGCTGGAGTCTGGGTGAGCATACAGAATACAGCAGCATATCCCAAAGCAGTTGAGAAGTCGGATCCGTAGAATAACCCAGCGGTGCGGATTATTTGATCATAGTGAATTTCTGGATCAAGCTGACAGTAAATACTTTTTTAGTTTCCATACCATGCTGAAAAATCAATATAATAACAATTGGTGAGCTTACCTGTTTGAGGTACTTTGAAATCCATTTCCCAGACCTTTGTTGCTTTGTGGGCCAATCGGGAAAGGCTTTATCTAGCAAGGGACGAGTCCGGGGTAGTCGAGGATTCTCGCGCAATTGCTCAAGGTCGTCTATGCCTGGGGGTAAACCGTGTACAAATTTGAGTTCATACGGGTTTTGTTCGGCGGAGTTTCTCGGATTCATTATTGAAGCGACGGATAGATAGAGTGCATCATCAATGGTCAATTTATCCTTTGAGATGGGATGAGATGGGCATAATTATAGCTCTGGGACATAGTTACCCACTGACTTTAGGCTTGGCTTTATTGAAGGCATCCACTGTTCGGCATCTCGAGATTTAAACTGCCGCTGACAAAGCCCCCAAGTCACACAATTGGCTACAGTATCACTGTCCAAATCTATCATCAGTCCAAGCCAGTTTTGTTCACGGCCATTTGAGACAGAACAATGCCCAATCAAAGCATCAGACCCAAGTGTCATGCCTCATACATAACACAGAGTATTATTGCGTGTGGTAATGGGGCAGCCGGCTTATCGGCATTGTTCTTCCCGAAGAGAACCTTAAAACAGCACGCTACACAAGCGAAAGCGAGAGCGAGCCTACCATATCGGCCAGGTAATTCCCCGCAACCCCGAAACAACATTCCTCCCCTCATACATTATTTCGGCTAGCTCTTCCCGGTTGCCGAAGCCCATCACGAGGCGGAGCGTACGCAACCCGACCCGAGTAATTGGAGCCTGACCTGACAGATTTGAGAGAGTCTGTAAAAAAATGATCTTGGAATAAACCCAAGTATTTCTAGCAATCGATTTTTATATGACTGTTGACTGTTCGCATTGTAATAATCTGTTCCTATTCTGATATCGTGGGTGAGTCGTGCGTGACTTGGGTTATAAGTTACAAGAAGTGACGGTATAAGAGTAGCTGTAAGCCACGGAGATAATATCAGGCTCCCCCAACTTATAGAAGAATACAGCGACTCACTACAAGTATGTATCGTATCCAACTTGAATAAACCAAGACAAATGGATCTCGATCTGATCTCGGTTAGTAACTATAACAAAATGAATGCTTCAGTGGTATCATGGGGATTTAGAGGACTAGTCAAGACGAGTTTGGGGACTAGACATATCGCTCCACCTTTTTTAACCTCGACCTATTCCCGTTGTTCTTGTTGCCTACCCCGCATTTACAATCTTATAAAAATCATCTCGGCATGGCCAGTCACTTTGAAGTCTTCTGCATAAGGATAAGGCACCGAGAGTCAACAGCATGTCTCCGTATCCTGTCGCCCTTGACGACGACGATGAGCAGCTCAGTAGTCCTCAACCTCCAGTGCGTAAACGCCGCCGGATCGCACTGGCATGCACACAATGTCGCCAACGCAAATCAAAGGCACGTACTGCTTACCTAGCCTTGCTCAGCACAGCATTTCTTCAGGTTTCAGTGGCTGACAAAATAATACAAAAACAGTGTGATGGAGCTCGCCCTTCATGTGGCTACTGTTCTGATGCAGGAATTCGCTGCGTTTATAAGCATCGACAAAAACTTTCTAGGAACAGGTGCAATTGCCCCGTCCCGTCTCAAGAAACCTTTCCTTTATCGTACCCATATACTAATTAGACTTGGCTGCTCAGTGGACAGGGGGAATATGACAGCCGCTTGAAGGCCATAGAGGAAACGCTTCATCAGCTAGTCCAGGCGCGAGATGAGCATTCTGATGTTCGATCCCAAAGCCTTTCGAGTATAGGAGTCATGCCGGTCTTTGATGATGAGGATTCACATCGAGAACCCCCATGTCTTGATGACGAGAGCCCCCAAAACCAGGAAGTCGCCGAGCCCGCGATAGATGGGCTTGCAACAGTTCAAGGCGTTGGTAGCCAAGAACAGTTTTTTGGTAATCCATCTCCCGTGACAGTTAACCTTTATCGCCCAGAGAGAGACTGACTGTTTGCGTAGGCCCGTCTTCCAATATCGCTTTTCTAAAATCCGTATCACGGACCACATCAGCCATTATACGAGTGGTAACTGTCCAGAAGCGTAATACAGCAAATGAGTCTCAAGAAACACTCACGCGTTTACCATCGCCAATACCACCACCGCTGAAACCTGTGCGCGCTGCTGCAAGCCACCATACTGTTCTCGCTCCAGAGGATGTTGCTCTCCATTTACTGAAGCTCTACTTTTCCAATACTGGAACCCTCTTCCCATTTATTAGCGAGAAGCAGATATTCAGTTCATATCATTCTCTCAAGTCGCAACGGACATCGAACACCAGGAAAAGTCATCTATGCCTTTTAAACGCTATATTTGCCTTTGCGACTATTATGAACTCCAAGAATAAACATCTTGATGCAAGCAGTACTGCCGAGGCCGATGTCTTCTACTACAGTGCCTTGTCACTTATAGACTTGAGTAGCCAATCGTGTAGTGACCTTGAAACAGGTGAGTTCGGATCTATCAATCATGTACAGCGTGTGGCGCCCCGTTCTCACAAGTATCCCAGTTCAATACTTAATGCTTCTGAGTCAATATTGCCAAATTTCTCAACGACCCAAGGAAGCCTGGAAGCTTCACGGACTGGCCATCCAATCTGCCACACAGATTGGCCTTTTCTCGAATTCAATTATTAATCAATTTTCTGGGGTGGATCGCGAAGTAAGAAGGAGATTATGGTTTGGATGTTTCATACTTGATCAGTATATCTATCAACCGCCAGCTTTTGATAATCTTTGTGCTAATTTGAATGATAGAACACTCAGCATGACGCTTGGAAGACCACCTCTCATTCAGAACAATTTCATGAGGTTAGAAATGCCCTTGGACGTTGTTTTAGATGAGATCGATAGCGAGCCAAGTACTGCGGCAAGGGTTACTAGCGACGAAAAACGTCATTCCGCACCGTTCTTTATTGCAACAATGTCAGTGAGATGTCCTTTTTTTTTTTAAAAAAAAAAAAAAATCAAAAAAAAATCAAAAAAAAAATCTGGCCTCTTTCTATCGACATGATTACTGACTTTACGATTCTTCCAGTCAACTCTACAAAATACTGGGCTGTATTATCACCGACTTGTACGAGAACAATATCGATGAGGGACTCTCAGATATTAGTAGCGAGACTTTAAAACACATTGCAGCAATTGAGGAAAACCTTCACAGTTGGAAACAGAAACTTCCGAGTTCAATGCTACTGCGGCCTTGGGAGGATATTTCTTCTGGTCTATGGCCGTTCGTGGAATACGATTTAGTATCTGCCAGGTTGAGTGTGGTCACTCATCTACGATACCTAAATGTAAAGATTCTACTACATCGCACCGTCCTCCAATGGCTTCTGGAAAGGAAGGGCGCAAATCTACCAAGAATTCCAGATCAAGCCGAGGGTTTCATGGACATGATGTACAAGTCAAGTGTCGCAACATGCCGAGATGCTGCGACTCGTATGATAGACCTTATATGGCGCCTGAGCTCAAATACGGATCTGCTCGGAGCCCGTTGGTTTTCTATATATTACAGTGAGTACGGATCCTCCCCTTTCTCGTCTTACTGGCGAGACAGCTGCTTACAATCTCCACCTTTTGCGCTTGCTCCAGCTTTCAATGCTGCACTTGTAATATTTAGCTGCTTTCTCCTAGACCCGACTCGACATGCCCTTGATACAATGCTATTTAGGGCTGTTGAGGCAACGGAGAGACTCGACAACGATACACATGCATCACGTCGAGTACTGAAGATTCTCCGGAAACTCATCGAAATCTCGAATTCACTAGGGCAATTCGAGGGACCGACATTCCAGGACAACAGGCTACACAACGCACTGCCTGATCTATCTAACAACCAGTCAGCTGCAAGTATAGCCTCCATGCTCAATGAGGTGATTCCGAGGGCCTCAAATGAAGACAGGATCGATACAGGCCATACAGCTTTGAGCCAGTCGTTAGATACGATGGTAGCTTCGAGCACAAGCTGGGACCCAAGAGATCTGGGAGTACTGTGGCCCACGGATGGGGTCGGTGCTGAGATCTCAGTGATGCTTGACTTTTAGTGGACCTCTTGAAAGCAGAGTAAATATCTTGTACCCAATCAAAGATATATATTTTAAATGACACCTGTTGATGAGGTGTCTAGAGAAGTCCCCAGTGACAAGTTGAGGGCTGTAGCTCAATCATATCACAGAAACAGACGGGATGTGTTGATACTTGACCTGATACATAAAACGTATCAAATGGCATGTTAAGAAAGCCATTAATTATTCTTTTACTAAATAACTATTATACACAGGTGATATCATGTGGAGGTTTGACAAGCATGGATTTGACACCCCAACTCTCATCTAGGAAGAGAATTGTTTTGCTGGTAAAGACTTCAATAAGCTGCTGCTCTGTGTCTGTCAACATGAGCATCCTGGACACGTTTCTCCTTGACGCGGTGCTCCTTGTAGCGGTCCCTAACCTCGTGGAATGCTGCGGTGATGGCATGAAGGATACTAAAAATTATTAGCTTCGGCAACGATAAGATTTACAAGTGCCACTTACGTGCTAATAATGGCGAGAATAAAGGTACCCCATGGCAAATTGCAGCTATCATCCGACGAGTCTGCATTGATGCCAAAAGTACTTGAAAAGCCTTCAGTTCGATAGCAATGTCTTGGACCAGCCCTGCCTCCATTAGGGCGAGTAAGAACAGAGACAGCGATGAAGGCCCCGACAAAGGCAAGGTCCAGCAGCACCAAAAGCCAGCGAAGCCATCTCGGACCACCGCCTCTGAGGAGTAACGACATCAGCATGGCGATGAGTGTGTATAGTACAGCAGCTGCCAAGATGCCTTCAACGGCTCCATAAGCACTATTGATACCGCGACGGATCTTGATAGCGTTGACAAGTCTGTAGACTTTGCGGAAACGGGCTGAGAAGATTCCGAGAGAGATGACAGCGGAGAGGAATTGGAAGACACGGGTGAGACGGAGGAACCAGCGATAGAGGCCGGAATGTTTGAGTCTGTCTGGAACCCAACGGGTCAAGAGACCGGTTTCATGGCCGCGTTCATGAGTGGTGCCGTAGTCGTTGGGGTAGGTGTTGGGCGTAGCCGCAGCGTGATTGTCGTAGTGAGCCATGTTGGCGAGGATGCGAGGCAATATTGAACCGATATCCTTGAGAAAGGAAGAAATAGGGTTGGATGAAGTATTGAATGTGATTGACTTGCTCTTGGCTGTTATTTCCAGACAGTGATGCTTATATAATTTTCGCAAGTTATGCGAGACGTCATTATGTTACACAAGTCAAGGCATCACATTCCCCAGCCTGTGACATGCTCAACTCGTCACCGTCGTCATGGATGAAGCCTTCAGCCTCATAATGACACTTGAAAAAACTGTAATTAAATTATGCTGTTCAATTCGATCAGCCAAGACGCGGGAACTGCCTTGTTTCTTATCTCTGCTGCCCCTTGGACAAGCCATGACATGAAGTCCACTTTATCGGGAGAAATGCTCCGGGCCGATGCCGAAGGGCTTGGCTGACGATTCGTAGAGTCACCGGTGACGATTTTCGTTTATCGGCTCTTAAAAACCGGATATTGCCAGAGTTGCAATAAGCCCGGCCTGCAGATATGTTATTTCAATCATCCAGTAAGAGTCGTCCACGAGATAGGCCAGTCTCACTGACATTTACGCATCTGGTGGATGGCAGAGAATTTATGACCTCAATCTTAAGTGACAAAAATAAGTAGGCAAGTTTAACTAAGTTTGGGAGTAATTTATGATAAATTTAGCAGGATCTTTAATTAGTTTATTATTGCCCCCTGATTCAGAGTCTTACTCTTCTGACACCATAATGCGCATATAGAACATACCCCAGGACTTCTCAGCGAGGGCACAAATCCCTGCCAAGTAAATGCCTTCTTCCGTAATTACAGGACTATTTTTCACTTGTAAATTTATTAATCATGGTGTATATAGGTAGAGACCGACAATTTGTAACATAAGTTGCTCCCTGGAGGCAGTCCAAGAAGTCTTGCAAGATAGCCTCCTCAATCGCAAAGCCTGGCTGGCCAATCTCTCTTAGTATCTCTTCTGCACGCCGAATTGGCTCATCAACATTGGATAGATCTCTTCCTTCCAGTGCTTGGTCTTCCCCCTTGACCAATTCCTTTCCTTTCGAGGAGATGTGTCGAATCTTTTGTCGCAGCTCATTTCATGTGGAGTTATGACAGTATGCAAAGATTCGCTCGTTTTCAAGCTAGGGGAGAGCGACTGCAGCGACAAGAAGTCGTGCGGCATCCTGGACATCGGTATAGTATGCTATGAGATGTGTCAGTCGCTATCAGCTGGAGTGAATGATATCACTTACCCACTTGGCCAAACACTTTATCCCACTCGCCCTCCATAGCACCCTTCAACATACGAAAAGTGGACCCAAGGTTCTCAGTATCAAGAGCCCGTCCAAACTGTCCGTCTGGAACAACACAGTTGGCGACAAAAGAAGGCTGGTTCGTGCCAACCCACGACCAGAAGGCCAACTCTGCCAAAGCTCTACTGGCGCTGTAGACATCCACAAATCTATCAAGGCCATCAACACTCGGCTCACAACAAGCCTTTCTGATGGCTTCGTAGTTGAACATGTTTGAATTGATGTAATGCGGATGATTGTAATTTGTTGACTCAACTGCCTTTGAGCTTGAGTTAAGAACATAACGGCTTACTCCTGCACGTGCTGCAGCTTCAAGTGTGTTGATTGTCCCCTTGACCACAGGGTTGATAACCTTTGCAGGGTCCGTATTGAGGATGATGGGTGTTGAAACGTAAATAACACCCTTGGCTCCTGTGACATGAGGGTCAGTACCTGCTCAGAGTTCATAATAAATGGGACCTCACCCTTGAAGGCCTCATCAAATGCCCCGTAAGCTTCAAAGTCATGCACAGCCACCAGCTCAAACATGTTCGGCCACTTGGTGTCAAATAACTTGTGCATCCACTGCCGATTCTTCTCGACGTCTCTGACGGTTCCTCAGACATAGAAGCCTGCCTGGAGTAGCTTCTCACAGGTTTCAACCCCCATGTAGCCATTGGCTCCAATGACCACAATAATGGAACCAAATGGAATGGCGGGATTGGCGATATGCATTTTGTTTTACGGAGAATTTGGTAAGATCAATTGAGTTGGCAGTACAGTTTTCTTCTATGCGGTCTAAGCGTTGTATTTATAAATGATATCTTTCGCATGACGCATAACAGGCAAAAAAGACATCTGAGATGCCATTACCAATCTTCAGTTTATCCAATATTACTCAGCTTTGCTTGGTAATTGTGTCGTTTTTCTATGTGAAGTTGCTCATGATAAGAGTCAATGTCTAAGCAGGGTGACGAAAGAGGTTAGCGTTGCGCGCACTTCAATGTCGTGCCAGTGGTGGAACCCTCATATCCAATTCTGGGCGGCAACACGAGAGTGCCGTTGCATGCTTAATAAGAGTCATATTTGAGATACTCGAACGAGTAAGTTTTGCGCAATGAAGAATATGAAGGAAGACCTGATTTGAAAGAAACTAAATCCATGGCGATTAATCAGCCTCGAGATCGTTAAGGACCAAGTGAATTTGGCCCATCTTGGTTCGCTAATAAATTCTCGCTGCAGTCAGTAAACTTGATAAAGCCATTGAACGTCAGCTTGTTCTATCTTCACTTACAAATCTTCTCATCAGACAATCACAAAAACTTCTACAATGCCCTCTTATCTTGTAACAGGAGCATCACGTGGCCTTGGCGTAAGTTCCATGAGATGCTTTCCGAACCATGACTGACCCCAGAGATCCTCAGTTCGGCTTCGTCCAGGTACTGTCAAGCAACCCCAAGAATATCATCATCGGATTAGTCCGCAACAAAGTTGCCACTGAAAAAAAAACTCGCTGAAGATCTTGGTTCTCCAAGCAACGTCCATATATTTGAGGCTGATATCACGGATTATGATGCTTTGAAGGTTGTACTTCCAGCTCAGAACAATGTTGAAAATTCTAATCGGAGCGCAGAATGCGGTGGAGGACGTCTCAAAGATCACTGGAGGGTCCCTTGACTATGTTATTGCGAACGCAGGCTACATTGCATTATGGTCTCAGTGGGATCCCGTCGATGAGCTGCAAGTTAAACTTTTTATGGCGCCGTAGAGAGCGACAACTAATGCTTTCCCAGAGCCAAAGACCCCGATCATCTAGTCAAAGATCTTCAAGACTCCTTCAATGTCAACGTGGTCGGAAACCTCCACCTCTTCAACCTCTTCACTCCGCTTGTTCTCAAAAGGTCAAGGCAAAAAGGTAATTGCTATATCGTCTGGCATGTCTGACATTGACTTCGTCCGTAAATTTGAGATCGATTCTGCTCTTGGATACGCCATCAGCAAAGCAGGCCTAAGTGTTCTTACCGCCAAGTTCGCTGCTCGCTACGCCAGAGAAGGAGTTCTCTTTATGTGTGTCTGTCCTGGAAGTGTTGGTAGTGGTTTTGAAGGAGAGTGTAAGTGATGGATGCTCCTAAAATGACAAAGTGCCGCGCTAACGATGCACAGCGACCGAGGAGCAGAAAGAAAAAGTGGCGAAGCTAGGCAGAAAGTTTGTGAATTATGCTCCGCACTTCAAGGGCCCAAGCTCGCCTGTAGATTCGGCGAATGCTGTCTTGAAAGTTATGAATGAGGCTTCTCTCGATAAGGGTAGCAGCGGGGCGCTTGTCTCGAAGTTTGGAAATAAGCAGTGGATGTAGGTGGGCTATGCGCCTCAGTGTAGCATCGCATACTATGCTATAGGCCTTCAATCATTAGCTTGTCTTACTTCACGTTCTTGCAAAATATAGGGAGCAGCCAGTGATGAAAGTTGCAGTACTTATCAGTCTATCTATGGTTTGGTATTAGCTCTCCCTAGTCCGATTCTTCATCGCGTTCAATATATCCAAATTCCCTTTCGATCTTTTCAAACTGATCTTGAGGGAGCTTTGCCCCCTGAAGTCTGACCTCGGCTCCTTGTCGCCACGGTCTAGTGAATAACTCGCGTATTTCTTTGGAAGTCATCCTTTCCGCCACTTTGAGTTTATCAGATACCTTGGCGGACTGTATCCTGTTTGAATCCCATAAGACATATCCATGCTGTCTAAGTATTGAGTAGTAAGAGCCTCTGGGATCAATGGCTAGGTATATCCTCCCCCTATTTCGATGTTTTCTGAACAGACTGTACCCAAGGTTCTCGTGTGACGGATCATCGTCTACACTTGCTTCTTCTATTGAGATCTCGTCGTGTTGGCGCTCTGGTGGCCATGAAGGCGAGTTATTCAGGGCGTCTGGCAGGAACTCGCGGGATAATGGAGAATTCGAACGAATCAGCTCGGATCGTCTGCCCTCTGATTTACAGAGGTTGTAGATAAAGTCAAGACCTAGAGAGGTCATGTAGGTGATGCTATCCGGAGAACTATATATGCCGTCTTGGGAGAACAATGCTAGGTTGGTCAGATCCAGACTTTTGAATTCCCGGAGGTTATCCTGCTTGTTCATTATATCTTCCTCCTCTTTTGTCTCGGCTCCTGCTTCTGCTGTTAATGCTGGAGATTGCGGCCATACAAGTCCGGGAGTATTCTTAACGGCTTCAATGAGCTGCTCCTCAAGCTGTGCGACATAGTCACTTATGAGAAGGGAAAAGTACACCTGGACACAGGCCATTTCCTCCACCTCCCATGGTGTTAGTTGACTCAAAAACATGTCAAAATGTTCAGCAGCAGAAAACTGATAGTCTGGTGAAGGTTCCTCCCATGGGTCAGTCTTATCGGCTGGAAAGACGCGACAGTAGATCTCATATCGTAGAAACGCCCTTTGGATCCGAACACATTCAGATAAAGAGAGAACAAGGATTGATTCGTCAAATCCAAGTTGTTGCATCTGGTGCAAATACCGGGTAACGAGATATGCTATGCGATTGTAAAGTTGGTAAAGTGATACGAGGTCTGCTTTGGTGGTTGGAAAGCAGAATGATGAAGAGGCGTTAAAGTAATTGAGTAGGAACAGCGCGACCTGACTACCTGTCGCAGGTGAGGGAGCCTGTAAGGCGGCAAGAAAGTGTCTGATTGTTCTAATAGGTATGGTATTTCGAATTATAGCAGAAAGAATGAGCTGTGGCCCTTGTGAAAAAACTTGCAAACACGCTGGTGATGCTGCAATCAGGTCATGGAGGCCGCGAGGTGAATCGACATTTTGTAAAATGAGGGACACTAGTTCCGGTGCCAGACTCTCAAGAGGCATCTTGCTCAACGAAAGGAAGAAGAAAAAATAAGTTAACAGGTGATGGTCTTTGCAGTGGTGACTTGCTCAGGTGCTTGAGAATTTGGTATAATGTTGGGAAAAAGTAGGAGAACAAGGCAACTGAGTTGGTTCCAAATGTTCCATGTTTCAACCGTCACGTGAGGATGAGGGGCAGGTGTTCAGCGGCTGACTCTTGTCGCGTCGCCACCAATAGGACGCGGGCATCTTAGCTGCTGTTCACTTAATTAAAATAGTACCTTACGATAGTCTCAGCCGGGCTTGAATATTTGGCCTGTCTTAGGTGTATGGCCCTAGCGTTTATCTGGCGGCTACGAATGGCGCTATCTGTCTGGATTGGCGGTATTGATGAAGCCAGGTTTAGCTATGGGGTTTATCTTTACAGCCTTAATTGATAGGGCGTGTAAACCAAATGGAACTTGATGTTGGTCTGTCATGAGCTTTGGAATACGGCGCCAGAAAGGAAATGAAGCATTAGAGTACAAGAAAGCTTAAGACCGAAAGATTATAAAACAGCCTATCCTAGGACTTAACTGTGGACAATGATTCAATATCTTTCCTCATCTCAACCATTTTCTACCACGTCTTTCAACAAGTTATAATTGTAAACCATCTGATATCTTTAGTTAAATCTTTTTTTTATTCTTTTTTGTTTGTATCTTGAGTCATGTCTTCCGACCCGTATAAAATTCAGCCCTATTCCAAACTTGCCACTAATGATTATCGCACATATGGTAATACCTGGCGACAAATCTATGGCTAGAATGCAAATCCCAAGGCTTGGCCCACTCCCGATGTGGATTGTGATTAAAATACCTACAGCAAGTGGAGTAAGCGTTCCAACGCTGCGCGAGATGACTACGAAGACAGGTTGAAGGACGCTATTGGCGGTGGTGATTTTGAAATGTTGCAGCAAGAGCAGTATCAGGAGCTGGTCCCCCCAGCCGCTCAGGTAGCGGCTCTCACACACTTGTAAGTGGGATGCTTTCTCAAATGCGGAGAGCTGTCAATGACAAGCAATTCGAAACAAAGACAACATAAGAAAAATACTAATCTAACTCTTTTGTTCTTTTTCTTCAGACATGCTAGTACTCGCAATGCTTTCCTGGACAAATATCCTTTTGCATACCAAAATTCGAGATCCAGAAGGTTTCACGAAGGAAGGGCTGACAAAGCTGAGAAAGAGGCAAAGCATTATCGCCAAGCCTACGATACGCATTATGAAAAGGCCGGTGCGCCTATTCCTTACCAGTCGTCATCGGGATCTCTCCCACCTCCTCGACATGCCCAAGACCCTACAGTCCCCAATCCAATTGGGGCTTACGTGCGAGACCCTTACGGAACCCAACCTTCTAGCAGCGCTGGTACGTCGTCTACTTACAGTTAGCCGCGCGAGGCATCTGTTTCGCCTCCCAGACGTGGCCAGAACACTGCAAGCGAGGCATATGGACAAAGCCCCTATAGTTGCCAAAGCTCTACCAGGGCCACTATACCGACTCTTTATGGTCAGCAGCCATGGTCAATCATATGACCCAAGAATTTCCAGTTCGGACCAGGCCTATGGCAGCACTGTCTCTGGTCGACGAAGTTATCGTTAACATAACGACAATAAACCCGCGACATTGTTAGCATAGATCGACTTTTGGATTGTTTGTGTTTTGAGATCATGTTGAGAAAGATATTTAAGGTGGCTATTGTTATGGTATATGGGTTGGTTACTGCTTATTGAACATCTTGTGTGGTTTGCATGGGTATCGTTAGTGGAATTTAGTTCGAATATTATTGCTTGTTTTTAAAGTTGATTTTGAAATGCGTAGCGTTTCTATCAATTAACATATGGTCGGACTGTACAAATACCTCGCTGTAAGTACGCCATGTGCCGATTTCCTTGATGCCAGTGCGCGATGCCTAGCTTATCGCGGGGAAAGTCATATCTTATCGCTCACAAATGCCTGATTGATTCTTACCGCCTTAAATCAATCGTCCCTATTCCCCATCTCGGATTGAAACTGCCCGTTTTTAGAAGCATGGGGTTGAGTTGAGAGAATGCCAGAGAAGCATTTCGTCAATAGACTATTAGCTACTCTCAGTTTATCCTCGTCCTGCTATTTCATTGTCTTTTGTCTCTCTCTCTTTTACTCAACAGTGAGCTCACTATAACTATCCAGTCTATAT
>PVPY01000307.1:0-72395 GCA_002982035.1 Fusarium algeriense | reverse complement strand
ATTTACTCACTCTCCAATCAATTCCTCAATCACATCTTCAAGAGTAACCACGCCTAGGGCACCGTGGTCCGAGCCGGGGAATTCTGACACCAGCACCATGTGAGATTTGCCCTCCTGGAAGAAGTTGATGATGTCCAGGCAGCTGGTCTCGGGGCGTGTCTCGACAATTGCACCGAGAGGCACATCACGGACCGGAATCCTATCCTCGGGGTCGTAGGTGATAAGTGTCTTGACCAAAAGCATGCCAACAAAGTCCAAGTGGTTTCCCGAGCGATAAATAGGGATTCGTGAGTATCCTGAAGACAGAATATCATCCATGGTCTTTTCATCGAGAATGTGGTCTTCGGCCAATGTATAAACATCAGAGATGGGCGTCATCACTTCAGCAACGGGCTTGTCCTTCAAGTCCAGAACAGCTGTGATGATTGTAACCTCATCCTGGTTCAATCGTTCGGAAATCTCGCCCAGAGATTTGTGGAGGGTGACAAGCGTCTTGAGTCCGCTCTTCTTGTACAAAGTGCCATGGTCCTCGCCCAGAATCCAGTCGAGAAGCTTCGCGATAGGCCAAGAGACGGGAGCGGTAAGATACATAAGAAGAAGAACTGGGGTAGACATGTATCCGCCGATGGGAAGACCATATCGAACGCAGATGGACTGAGGAACAATTTCGCCAAAAATGACTATAATAATTAGCAACGTCCACCAGAGATACAATTTTTCACGTACCGATGAGAACGGTACTGCCAACAACAGCGGCAACACCTCCACCAAGAGTTCGGTCCAACACCACAGGAAGCGACTCGTTGACGATGACGTTTGATAGCAGTAGTGTGACTAGCACCCAGTGTTTTCCTCGTTTTAACAGTTTCAATACACGCTTTGCATTCTTAGATTGCGATTCTGTGGGATCGCCCGATAAAACCTGTAGATAAATACTGTCTTGTCCCATCAAACTGGGAAGGTCAGCATGCGTCGCGCATCGCCAAGAGGAAGGGGAACTTGCGCAATTGTCAATCCAGCAAAAGCGCCACCGAGAAGAACCAGAACCATTGAAGCAACGGCGAGGACCCAAAGGCTGGTACCACCCTCTTCCTCGTCGCCATGATGGCCCTTGGCATCAACCGGAAAAGCAGAAACAGCTGTCAAGCTTGCACCAAAGACCCGACCCATGCCAATCACAGCTGGGCGGATTGACCCCATATTGTATCTTGCGGCGTTCGCCATTGCGACGGGTTGGATATGTCGTATATCTCGTGTGTGGATATACGAGGTATCTCGTCACCGTAAGGCGAAGCGGGAAGACCGCGAGTGTCGGTTGTCGAAGGTCAGATTGAGTTGAACGCGTTCAAAGCAGGCCAAGATAATCAATCTCCGACAGGTAGACACAAGCGATCTTGGCGAGCTTACACGATAACGACCGGAATGTGGCTGAGACAGGGGAGCTCAGGGCGAAGTTCAAGCTTGAAATATTGTCGCTAAGTATATGAAGCTATTCGGACAATTGAAGTCTTTTTGCCTCGTTTCGTCTGGTCAAGAACCAATCGTTCGCTCCAAAGGCGAGCTTTGATGAAGAACAAGAACGACGAGGCAAAAGAAGTGGGACGAAAGGGTAGGAATAAGCTACCTTATCCTTGGATGATAAACTCACGAACATGATGACGCAGGGAACTGCCAGGGAAGGGAGGACAATTCTATTGGTGGATTACCCACTAGACCAGGTCCAGATCCCGAATGCGGTCAACAAAATCCACTAAAATCTTGCCGTTGCAGCAGCTAAAACAGTGCGCTACGACGTCCTCCCCAGCTAAAGCCGGATGAAGTCATTCTCGAGACACATGTATTAATCGCCGCACAATATGAATGTTATTTTATCTTTGTTTACTCCAGAGCCGTCACTCCTATGGCCACAATTGCCATCAACTGGACTTAGCATATATAATATTCTCACTCTGTAGGGCTAACAAGCACCACAATCACAGCTTGACCAAACTTACATCAAGCACACCCTCAGAATTGTTCAGTCCCTCCAAGACTTCACCACTAACCGGCCCGAGAACACCAAGAATCATCAATGCCTCATTGCCTTTCGGGTCAGGCGGGGTATTTGCTCCCTTAGTAGCTTCGGGATCCAGACTGGCCACTTGCATGAACTTGATGTTGATTCCGTGCTTCCCGAGCACCATACCTACTCCACCGATCTTGCCAGGCTCGTCGTAGTTGTGCAGGATAATAAGGGTTCCCTCTGGCGTAAACACACCATTGAATCTGTCCAGTTTGGATATAAAGACTCGTTCGTCACTAGCGTAGCCTTCAATTACCTGCTCACTACCACTGCTACCCGCTTGGTAAGAACGCAATGTCACTAGGTTGGCATAAGTCGAAGCCGAATCGCCAGAACGAGTCTCGCTAATGACAATACCCTTCTCTTTGGCAATGAGTGCCGCGTTGACCATATTGATATGCGAGTCGCTGAACGACGACACAAGACCTTTAACAAGAGCAGCAAACAGAGGCTTGGTATTGGGGATGTTAGTGAGATCGCCGTGATAAATGAGCTCGAATCGACGACCCCCTATCATACCTCCTTTGCTGCGCACAAAGTGTTGCGTATAGAGGCGACCCATCTTTTCAACAAGCTGCACTGACGGCTGCAGCTTGCGGTACTCTTCCGGCATGATGATAGGGGCATTGACGGCGCTGGTAGGAAGTCCACCTTGAAGAATCTCAAGGACCTGCTTGCAGACGTCCAATGAAACATTCTCCTGCGCCTCAACCGTCGATGCTCCCAGATGAGGTGTCGCCACAACCTTTGGATGCTGGCTAAGTCGGGCTGCTGCTGAATCTGAAGTCAGTGGCTCTGAAGACCAGACATCAATGCCTGCTCCTGCAATCCATCCTTCATCAAGTGCCTTTATCAAAGCTTCCTCATTATACACGCCACCGCGAGCAACATTGAGCACACGGGCTGTCTTCTTCATCTTCTTGAACTCTGCCTCACCAACCAAATCCAGCGTTGTAGCAAGCAGAGGTGTATGAATGGTCAAGAAGTCGACAACAGGGAGCAGGTCTTCCAACCCAGGAACCAGCTCAACGCCAGTTTGACGAGCCATATCAGTGCTCGCATAGGGGTCAACTGCTCTCACTGTCATTCCGAGGCCATTGCCAATGCGAGCAACATTCATTCCAACCTTGCCCAGCCCGATGATGCCAAGAGTCTTGCGACCAACTTCAACTCCCACAAGCTTGCTTCGCTCCCAACGGCCAGCCTTGACACTGCTATCTGCCTGGCCCACGTTACGGGCTGTTGAGAGGAGAAGTGCGATTGTGTGTTCTGCCGCGGCAAGGATGTTGCCTGAAGGAGAGTTCACTACGATAACACCTTGGGTGCTTGCGGCAGGAACATCAATGTTGTCTACTCCAACGCCAGCACGAGCAACAACCCTGAGCTTCCGTCCAGCCTGCACAACTTCAGCCGTGACTTGGGTCTCGGAGCGTACAATGAGGCCATGGTAATTGGGGATCAAATTGATAAGCTCTGTAGGCGTCAACCCTTGACGGTTGTCAACGTCAAAGTGAGGGGTGAGCAAAGCCAGTCCATCTGGAGATACTTTTTCAGGGACAAGGATCTTGAGACGGTTTGAATGGCCCGTAGACAGTGTGTCAGAAGTAGCGGAAGGGGACATGGTGAGTTGAGTGATATATTAAAGTACTTGCAAAAGATGGTGTGTATCATAAAAATCCCAAGTCTGTGAGCGGGCACACGGTCTAGTATAAGTAGAAAGATCAAGATGACGTTCCCTCTCTTGTCTTTGTACTGCTATAAGACAGAAAGCCGCCACCTTTTTGGCTGCCCAATCCAAAGCGCCCAGATCAACCTTGATCACCGTTTCTCAAAGTAAAAGTCCTTAATAAGAACGGGCAGATTGAGATGCAGAAGTCTGTCCTCCCATGCAAGCACCCCACTGACGAAGTGATCTCTCACGCGGGGGTGCTTTCTCTGCGCGCGTAAACCTCATTCGGTGAGTGAAGTTTGACTGCAATAACACCATTCATGTCAGAGTAATACGGCAAGGTACAGGAAATGGCGGGGCGAGAGTAGCCATCAATGTTCATGGAGCTTGGGCTTGGGTGCGGCACCCCATATCTCAGACTCAGCCTAAGCTGCAACCCCTCATTTCTCCATGTTCGACTACTGCAAGCCACGGCCCGTCGTGGGGTACATACAACAAGCACCTCTGTGGCACCGCTGAAATCTTCCCGTGTCTGCCGGGCAAATAAGTCCAGTGGCTTTGAGCGTGCATCCTCAACAAAAGCACGGCAGCGTGGCTCACCAGTCAATCGGGAGATTTGATCACAAAGCTCACAAATCTTTAAATCTATATTGTCGAGGCGATCATTTGTTTAGATGGCACTATTAAGTAATTGGCCTCCTTCAGAAATAGAGATCGTGTAACTATCAAGGTGCAAGGACAACATCCCTTTGTAGAATGGAAGCAAGTGGGTTGGGAATAATACCGTTTGGTACTAATTGATTTATCACTCTTTCTTTTGCAAAATTACGCTGATTGGCTATCAGATTTCACTCTAATACGACTAAAAAGTGCTTTTAAGACCTGGTGCCTTAACTTATGATCGTTTCTACATTTAATCTCAACCTTTAGTTATACCACTCAGTTCTTGTGGCAAATCTAAACACAGGGATCTAGAAGTTCTCCTTACCAGAGAACTTCTCGTTCTGGACAATCTCAATCCAATAGCCATCAGGATCCAACAAGAAGGCAACGTTCTTCATTCGGCCGTCTGTAAGTCTTTTCTTCCAGCTCACATTCATATCCTCGAATCGCTTGCAAGCAGCATCAAGGTTGTCGACCGAGACACCTTCAGTCGTCAGCTTCATGTATGCTTCATACAGGCAGATTGACTTACAAATGTGACCAAAACCCTGGGGTTGGCTGTTGCCATCATGATAGTGGAAGTTCTCGTCCTTCTCAGTGCCATAGTTCCAGGTCAACTCGAGAAGACCCTCTCGGTGGGTGATAGTGCTCTCATCCTGACCGTCAGGGAAAGGCTGATCACCAGGGTAACCGAGGAAGTAGAGGTTGAAGCCAGCCTCGGGGTTTTCGAGGGTGCGCAGTCGAGACATACCGAGAACTTCCTGGTAGTACTTCAAGGACTTCTCAGCATCCTTGACACGGAGCATTGTGTGGTTCTAGATCGTTAGCTGCATAGTCTAGACGATGGACAGGAAAGGTGAACAAACCATGGTATAAGTTGATACATCAGTCTCCTTCACATCTTCGGTCTGCTTGTAGTCGTTTCGGGCAACGATCTCAACCCAGTAGCCATCAGGGTCAAGAACAAAAGCGATGTTTCGCATACGACCATCCGTCAGCTTTTTCTGGAACTTATAGCCAGCATCCTCAATGCGCTTGCAAGCGGCCTGGATGTTGTCGACGGCGATGCAAGTGTGGCCAAAACCACGGTGAGGCTCCTGGTTGCCGTTATTCACCTTATACTCAGGGTCATCCTCAGTTCCATAGTTGTGAGTCAACTCGATAAGTCCTTGTCTGTCAAAGGTGCTCTTATTGTGTGACAGGGCATTAGGAGAGTCGTAGCCAAAGAAGTAAAGGTCGAACTTGTTATCAGGGAATTCGAGCTTCTTCACAAGGCTCATTCCAAGGAACTCATAGAATTTAGCTGCATATACGTTAGCATCTGCCAAGGTGCTGGTCTTCTTAAATTTAAGCTTATTATGAGAGGCCGATGATCAGGGTTGTGTGGACATCAAGGTGTCTTACATACCGGAAGCCTTGGGGTCCTTGACTCGAATCCTTTTGGTCTTTGTTAGTGGCTAAAGTAATCTGAATCAGAAGATCTGTACTTGCATCGAGTGGTTGAACTTGTAGTTTTGGGTGTCTGTAGTCGAAGCCATGGTGACTAATCTCGGTTGTCCAGCAGCAACAGTGGGAACAGGAACACGAGGAACAGTTTGTCGAGTAAGGAAGTTTTGAATTGACTTAATGCGCTGTGCGGCTCTTGCAAAGTTCATTGGGCTTTTTGTGCAATATCGATGTGAAAAAGTGATCGAATTTATTTAGGTATGATGATAGCGGAAACTGGTGTTGAGGTAATACCCTCCACTTGGTGACCCCACTTTCTGAAGTCTGACGTCAAAACATCATTCAATGGAAGCGAAGAGATATCCTCAATAGCGTCACACAGTCGTCTATAAATGAAGAATTTAACTATCAATCCTAACAATACCCCTGTGGATTCTATTGCAGTTTTGGATACCCAGAGAATACATTAAGTTAAACTGGAAAAAGCTCAGTGTAGGGTAGGTTGAGGGCATGATTTTGCCTGGTTAGATAGGTATGATCATATATGAAAACTTGTCTTGCTAGAAACGGAAATCTCTCTTGTCCTAAATGGCTTAACTATGGATACATCTTGAACTACATATACTGTTGTTGTAGGATCTCAACTGAGCCCTGCTTGTCTTCGGCAAACAACAAGCCACTCTCATTCACAAAGGTGGCTATGATAGGTCAGGGACACTTTATAAAGCAGAGAGTCCGTAGACGAATGCACGGAGTTGATCGATCCTTTGCCCGAGCTAACAGGGCATCTGACCTACCTATGCTGGTTATACTAGTAGAACATATCGTAGGCCTCTAATTGTAAAGTATGTATGCGCCCTTAGACCAAGTATGTCATCAAGATACCTAGTATCTAGTCCAACTGCCACACGTACATGGTAGTGCTGCATCAGGGTACGAATTTATCACTTGACGCAGTCTTGAGGTTAAACTGTACATATGTGTAGTTCAGGGGCGTTATTTATTCAATTGTTTGCACTATAGTCACAGCTATGCTTGTGTAAATAAGAGAAACCAGGACCATAATTGTATCCATGTACCATAGTATCAATGTTTCATTGCTGACGCTGATGGCGCCTTGCGGGGCCGTTCTCAGCCGCCAACAGCCTGTGGAACTAATTTAGCGGCCCTGGGCGGCCAAACCTAAAAGAGATCGAGTTCTATTTACTCTCGTCTGCTACAGTAGCCGCCCACTCGTCGCAATACCTCGCGTTCTTTAACTCTATGCCTTTTCATTAAAGCTTCTCACGTCGACAACTTACCACATCACAGCATGTGATGCCATGATATTTATAACTTTCGTCTTAACTATTGCTCCTTGTCCAAAGCCTCGTTCAAGGCTCGCAATAGTAACCCCCAACTCGAGATTGTAAACCGCAACAATTTCGCCATCATGGGTCGCTTTCGAAGTACTGCGGGCGAATATGATGACTCGGCCATCATGGACGATATCAAAGCTTCTGGATATCAGGAAGTCACTGGAACACAAGAAAACCAGACTCGATCGCCCTTGACGAAAACGCGGTCCATGTCCGATGGAGGAGGAACACCCTCTCGACTGTCTCCCTCACCACGCATCGTTGAAGCATCTCGACGGACATCAAAAGACGACACTAGTATTCCGACACCACAGCCAGTGACGCCTCGGCGTCCGAACCTTTCGAACCGTGGCTTTTCCATACAGATGCCCCCTCGAGAATTTACTCCACCAGCCGCGAACTCATATGTCAAACCCGCACCTTTATCACCTAAACTGGACCACTCCCAGATATATGCTTCTCCTACCAACATACTCCCTCGTCGCTCCCGTGGTCTCGACTTCTCTCGCGCCGCTACTAGTCTACATCACTCGACCCTCGCCGAACAATCCTCTCCCGACTCTTCGCCCACCGCCGGTGGCCGGGCGATGAATATACCGAGCCGAAGAAGTCATTATGCAGGCCCGGAACAAACATCGACGTCTCTGTGGTCAGTTATGGGAAAAGAGGAAAAGATGCACATCAGCAGCTCGCTTGGGAGCCAGGCGATTGGCTCTGATTCGTCAAGTAGCTCTGATGACGATGAGCTGATGGACGAGGATATGGATGAGACCTACGTAACAACTCCGCAGGTCAATAAGATTGGTCCAATTCTTGGACCTCAAGGGTCTGGTGGGACCTTTGGATCCCCTGCAATGAGCAGCCTCATGAGTTTCCAACAGCGACAAAGACCCCGCAAACAAGCCAAGAAGAAGGCTCGTGGGCCTTTGGGACTGGGTTTCAGTGGTGCATCTCTGTCCAAGTCACCACCAACTAATTCTTCTCGTGCTCGTCGCGAGAGTATCAGTTGGCAGGCAAACCAATTGCACATATCTGGTGCAGATTCCGATGAGACACGAGCTATGGGCGATGTGGACGGGCTTGGAGATGGGCAGCGCAATGTCATTCGCAGAGTAGTAACACGGCGGGGAAATCTTTTGGTAAGTCACTTATATCGGATTTAAGATGAGCACGCAACTAATAAGTTACAGCCAAAAACAAAAGGATTTGCACGAATTCGGGCTGCGCTCATGGAAGAGAGTACGCCTGCCGAATCTGAGTTTCGTCGAGAAGCCGAAGTTGTTAAACAAGTTCGTGATTGCGATATGGAGCTTGAGCCCAGGATACCACAGCCGGCTTTAGAATCAACGCAATCAACAACAGCTCCCTCTTCACCCAACTTAACACAGCAAGAAGGCCTGAATGACGTCCCTGAAGACGATATCATGGGCGACATTGCTATGGGTGTCTCTAGCAGTTTTAAGCAACATGCTATCAAGAACTCCAAAGGCAAAACTTTTTGGGACACCTTTTCTGAGTCAAGCAGCACTGGCGGCGCCAGAACCACACCGCCTCCTGCTGCTTTTCTTCCTCGAGGCTCATCCTCAGGTATCAGCGAAGACGTGGCGATGGACTCACCGTCAGCTGGTGGAGCTACTGTAAGTGCACCCTTGTCTGGTCAAGGAAAACAACAAACTAACGTATTAGGCCCCGCAGAATGGCGGTACTCAACCACCAAGTGCTGCAGAAATCACCCGAAGAATCAACAGTAAACGTCGCCGTGATGATGATTTTGATCCTGTTAGCTTCAAACGTCGAGCTGTCAGCCCTGGCATGAGCGTCCACAATTCACCGGTCATGCAGAGTCCACTTCAAAGAGACGGTATGTCATGGGGTTCTCGTCCCGGTAGCAACGGCGGCGATAAGGCCGGCAGCAGTGCCCCAAGTGAGGCTGGTAGTACACCAGGAAACCTATCCGGCAGCAGCTCTGCGGCTGGGCGACTCAGCAGTAAAGGCCGGGTTGGTTTCCAAGGAATGATTGATACTCATGATGGTATCATGCGGATGAGCATTGAGTAGTTGGCTGGTTTCTTGCTGTTACAAATATCCGATGCCTCGAAGGATTCGAGTTATCTCGTCACGAAACTTAAAAGGATATGGAGGCGTTACGAGCTTTGGCGTTATTTGGGAATGGATTGGGATGGGGTCTGAAAACATCCAGCCTCTGGAAGCGGCTTTTTCTTTTGTCAATGCCCTCATATTGAGCGAAAATATTACGTATCATCAACGTCTCTGATTATATAAATGCCATCTCTGTGAAGGCAGTCCTTAACGCCTAACAAGAAGCCTTTCTCTCATCGCTTCTTAGTTATCCCTCATATAGTAACCCCAACGCCGTCTATGCCAATTCGCTTGTACCAAAAATGCTGTCATTACTCCACGCCAACACCCTCTTCTGGAACTGTAAGTGTACCAAGCTTGTCGTCAAGCCAACGCGCTAGCTCAGCAGCATGACGACGAAGTGCAGTTACTGCAGCAGCTGAGCCTGCGTTGCTCTCAAGACTAGCCGTTGTTTGTGCACCAGTACTCAAAATGCTGTCCGCTCCATCTGGACTGCCAACGTGAGAGGACTCGCCAGCGGGAACATGGAGATCATGCACATTAGGCACGCCATGCTCTGTAGCATCTGGATTGGCGGGCCCAACACAAACGAAGAGAAGACCGCACTTCAGCCTACGGATGACAAGAGTTCCGCTAGTAAGTTGAACCGTGACAGTAGCAGGCTTAATGCCCCTTCCCTTTCCAGACTTATGTGAGTCGAGCTGCTGACTTTGCGATAAATGATCTGTCTCGTCATTAAGATCCTCCTCTCCAGGTGGTGAACTTCCGATCGGATCAGGTGTGCGCGAGCCCGGTAGAGAAGCGGCGAGGGCAGGCGCCGAGGTAGAGTGTATGGCGAGGAGGGAGGCGGCGACGGTAGCATGTGTTCGAAGAGCGGCTACGGGATGAGGGCTCGCGTGGGCGAGAAGCTTTCCATGAGGGCTTGTGAGAAGAAGTGTCGGAAGCTGAGGAGTTCGGTTCGCGTTGAGAAAGGCCGTAAGGCGCTTTGTGAGGAGAAGAGGAGGAGTCGGGTGTGAGATGGACATTGTGATTGAAGGATCGGATGCTGATAAGTTTATATCCTTTGTTAACTTCACCGAATCCTGAAAGGAAATTGGATATTCGGTAGTTTGAAGGCAGCGCTTGTTTGTTGCACAAGGGCGGCAAGATGATCGGCTCGTTGTGTTAGAGAACAATAAAGTCAAGCGTTAACGGATGTTGAGGTGGAATGGAAACGGTTCAGGTCGGTCCAGGCCAGGTTCATCTTGTTCAAGCCTTGTTAATGGCGGGGCGCCCGAAGTGGGGAGCTTGTGACTGACTTTATTTCATTGGCTCTGTTGATAGACATGCGGTCGTGTAAGATCATTGGCTGTTTGATTGCTGGAACTTGAATGTGAGATAAATGACAAGATTATGACTATTGTGAGGCACTTGCACGCAAAGAAAGGATTGTAGTTTCACAGATGTGAGTAGTATTAAGAAAGTTCGGGTGGTTTCGAATCCAACACTCGTGTTTCTTGCTCTGGATTCGGCTCTAATTATGGCTACTCGATGCCATCCTTTTCATTGAGCAACCTTTGAAGCATGTCATCCTCGACGTCCACGTAAAGCCTCCCCTCCTCTGTCTCATTCTTCCACTCTCCATATGCCAGCTCCACGATCTGAGCAAACTCTACCATGCGAATCCAAGGGTTACCTTTATTCACAGGGTTGTATTCGAGCAGATCCTTGATGATAGTTCGTAATGCTTTGGTGTATCGAGCTCGCGTAAGGTAAGAATGAATGTTGATGGTGGACTCCGAGCAATTATGCTCAGCTGGACAATCCTGCAACGGCGAGAACTCTTCCTCACATTTCCTGTCGCTGACATGCTCACACCCGCCAAGAATACAGTCACATCCTTTTTCAGCGGCCTCTTTCTCAAGACAGCCTTCTTCTTTGCAGAAGACAAGATGTGAACAACCGCATTCCTCACAACAGTAAGTTGGAGCCTGCCCAGTCATCATAGTAAAAATGGTGACACCCACGGACCACATCTCATCTCTGAGGGTATAAGGCCTGTCTCCCTGCAACATGTCAGTTGGTAATATGCTCTTGATCAACGACGGGCACCTACCTCGTGAGGAATCGATGCCGGGGCCAAATGATAGGAGGTCCGAGTATCGTCCAGTCGCCATATCCCCTTCTTTGTAGCCAATGCCATCCCGCTCGAATCTGAACGAACACTGTAGGGACTGAATTGAGCATCCGAAACGTGGCATGTGACAGCTGCAGTACTGTAATCGCCCAATTTGCACTGGCCATAGGTCTCAGTGCCACGAGGATGTTGAAGCCAGACGTTTCTGGGCTCGATACAACGGTGCAGAATTGGGAACCAATCAGTATTGACCGAAAGCCATTGCCTGACAACGTGACGGCCTAGGTACTCGGGTCGATAAAACAGGCGTTTCCCGTCATGGAGATAGGTCACTGCACGAGTCAAAGAACGGAGGACGTGCCAACAGAGTGATTCAGGCAGATAGAAATCAGAACTTTCGCAGGGATAATGGCGGAATAAAGCACTGAGGTTACCAGCATCGGCAAAGTCCCAGACGAGCATCTGCACACCGTTTTCCTGGGTAGCATCGGATGTTTGTGATTTGTTAAAAGGTTGATGTTCTATGACTCCAGCGATGGAGATGAGGTTTTCGTGATTGAGGATCTGTCGGATAGTGTAGGTTTGGTTATGCCTCGACAGAAGTGAGTTGAGAGACTCAGCTCCTTGGCGGTTCTTCGTGGTATCGACAGTATCACCAGGCTTCACTCCTAAGGGGCTACCAGGACTGGCGAGATACTTCTCTCGTCGCGGATCTCCCTTTCTAGTAACGATCCAGACATCTTTTGCAACCTTCTCAACAAGCTCAAATGTATGTTCCTCGACACCTGTAGTGGGATCGCTGAATATCCCAACCCCGAGATTCGGGAAGTTTCCAGAAGTCATGATGGCGACGAAGAATTTCACTTAAGCAAAGAGAAAGATGCGTAGATGAAAAATGCCATATACTCTTATGAGTAAATATTCTTCTTGTCGTAACTATTACCGCCATCTCTGAGACGGAACAGAGAACAAAGAAGTTTAGTCTAACGGTACATATTGGAGTAAGCACTGTAGAAGTCTCACTTCTTTGTCCTGAGTGAATGCAATGCTATTTGCGCCATTCAAACAAAGAGAACCCCAATTTGGCCAGTCACCGTTGTGGGGACGGAGAGTGACACACAATCTCGTGTAGAGGACCATTGCTCGCACGACCCTTTTAGAGTTGTCTCGAACAAAGAAAAGCTCCATGGTGGAAAGTTTGTAACGTCATGGTAAACCCCCAGTCCGCAATGACCAACTGCCGTCGATCGCGTCATTTCTCCCAATACTTCAGCTAGAAACAGCCAGCAATCAGAAATTATGAGTATGGCTCCGACTGAAGAGTAACCAAGGCGAGTTACGGCAATTAACCTTTTGATCGACAAGGCAGGTACCTCTTCTCGTCGACTCATGTGATGAGTTGATAATGGTCAACGGGAAATGAAGATTTACAAGCGGGTTTCCAAAATTCCGACGACCCAAGATTGCAACCGGCTCTTGTCTTTGTGTGCAACAGTCTTGGTGCTTGCGGCATGGATTGACGCGGGAGAGGCAACCCGGACGACATTAGCTGTTTCACCCATCCAACTGACCCAAAAGATTTGGGGGATTTCTTGCGATGCAACCACGCTGAAACTGCAGAATTCGGGAGCACCGACCCAGGTTTCATTGATAATGCGCTGCTCTTCTCGGTTCTGGTTACACGGCTTTGTTATTACCGCTGAACATGGCGGCTAATTGCGTTGATTCGCTCTTTCGATGCATGGCGCTTTGGGATTGGTTGCGCCGCCTTCTTCGACCGTTGGAATTCCAGCTGGCGGTTGGAGGATAAAGAAAACCAACCACTGAAAAAAGAGAAATGAACGAACACCGGCGCCAATGCCCAGTCTTCTCCATTCAAGGCCCGACAGAGGCAATAGGTTCATAACCACTGAGCTCTTTTGATAGCGGCCATTTAGCTACGCCGAAGCTTCTCCAGAACCAATCATTGGCCTCGATGAAACCTCAAGATAATGCTCCCAACGTTTGGCGTTTGGTACCTGCAGGCAATGGCGCCACTGAAAGCCAGGGTTGCATCTGCTATAGATGATCTCCGCTCCTTCCTGTTTGAAGTCAAGTCCATGCCGGATCATAATGCGATTTGCTAGTCTCCACTTCCCTTTCATTTGAAACCTCCCATTCCCATTCCCGTCCTGTCTCATTGTTCCAGACTCTCTTTCATTCATCTTCCAGCCTTCTATTGATATTGTACAGTGATTTTTCTTGCAACAGCTTTGGCATCTATTTTCTTGGCTTCAGTACAATCTCTTTTTGTGTCGGTTTCGTCACTCTTTCATTCCATTCATTCCAATCTCAAACAATATATCGCCATTCAACCACTGACAACAGCCACCCACTTTGCCTATTGTTCTCATTGAAAACAATCATCAACCAAACTCCTTTCTCTTTAGGATATCTCCTTGAATATTTACTTTCTTGAATGAGAAGACCTATCGATACAATCGAAAAAAATCTACGACGATATTATCATCGACAGCCATGTGGTCGACTTGGTACTAAACACTTACTCAATTGCGCACCGGTTGCAGCACGAAATCATCACGATCGTTCATCTTGAGTTTTATGCTTCGACGTCCTTTGCTTCTTCTTCTTTTGTTAGCAGTACATTCAGTCTTCGCTGGCGAAGGACCCTGACATTTTGGCTCTTGACGACCGTTATACCCCCCGACGACCTCTTTTTGAATTAGCTTCTTAGAGCTCTCAGAATTCCATCATGACTTGTTGCGGCAATCGAAAGAAGCAGGTTGTGGGGATTGCTGATCAGAAATGGGAATACATCAATCTTTGCGACTTCAAAAGTCGTGGATGCGGAACTGTATTCGCTTATATCTACCTCTGGCTCATGCTTCTTGTTTCAGTTGCTGTCTATGTTGTCGACAGTTTTACAGCCGTCAACCTGCTGGTATTCGATCGTTGGTCTTCAAAAATTGATCCTGCAATCTCTTTCGATGTCACGAAATGGATCTTCTCTATCTGTATCATTCTCTCATTCATCAACCTAGCTTACGAGGGTATCCGTGCCTTTCGGGTTATCAGACGAGGCAACATTGCGGAGTCCTATCTTGACAGCTTAGCTGTTCGATGGGAGTCAATTCGGCTTGGCTCTCAAGGTTGGAAAAGATTCCTGGTCTTTGCTGAACTCACCAGAAGTAAAGAAGGCGCACAGTACATTGCCCTCTTCACATACTTCAATTTTCAAGGTAAGTCTACCTGTCAATGAATCGTTCTTTATTAACTTCTATAGCCTGGATTCGAGTGATCATATGCTCAGGCCCTCGTCAAGTTCTCAATGCCTTCACACTCAAGTCAGTGTATGAAGCAAAACTGACGCCTACAGCAGGCAATGTAGGCGAGTCTATTACTGGATTCTTTGAGAACATCAAGATCCTCGCCGAAGAAGATTATCAACAAGCACTTATACTTTCAGGAATGTGCTTTACTTTAGTTATCTGGGTGTTTTCCGCGCTCTTCCTTCTAGCTGCCGTTCTTTTTTGGGTATTCTTTCTTTACCATTGGATTCCTGCAGCGGACGGTGGTCTTTCTGGATATTGCGAGCGAAAGGTCACCAAGGCACTGATGAAGATTGTTACAAAGACGGTCAACAAAGCTCTAGCCAGGGAGGAGGCCAATCGAATAAGAGCGGAAGCCAAAGCGGCCAAGAAGCATGGAGAGAAGCCTCACCTCGATCGAGCTGCCACCCTACCAACCTTGCCAAACGTTGGCCCAATCAACAAGATGGATCACCCACCTATGCTCAACCGTAACGACACTATGATGACGCTTCCGCTTTACACTTCAAGACCTGGTACGCCAGGTGGCATGGAGAACGCAGCCGCACCTTCTGAACGGAACGTGCCATCAAGACAGGGCACTACAGCATCTATCGTGAGCTACGCATCCCGTGCCACTTCTAGATCTGGAGGTGGCTACGGACGTATTGCATCTCCTGTGCCTGAGGTGCCTCCCATTAATTATCAGGGACACTCCCAGCCGCGATCTACTACAAATGCGCATGATAACTTTGGCCACTATCCTGCAAACCAAACGGCAATGGACCCGTTTACATCTGTCCCTGGTCGATTTACAGAAAGCCCTGGCCCAATGAACTCTGATGCAGCACCCTTCTTCCCTCCCCAGACTCGCGCTCCTAACGCTCGTCCTCTGGATACTTTTTCACAGCCGACAGGAACATTTCCTTCGGCTCAAGCACCTCAGCCTGGCCCGAGGGAATACCAAGCTTACAATCCCGGAGGTCGCATGAGCACTGCATCATCCGTGAACTCTCACCAGGGCGGAGCCGCAATGCAACGGCCTTTCAATCCTCCAGTGCGAAGTGCTACAGGGCCAATACCTTTTCGAGAACCTCCACGAAAGAATCTGACGAACCCAATACCGCCCCGCGCAGCATCTGCGAGGCCAGAAAGGGCTCCTCCCTATAACTATGACATTGAATCTCAAAGGCCAAGGGGTTGGTGAATAAATATATCAAAGAACTGTATCAATAATGAATCACGAATCAATAATAGCATGTCCATAAGTGGACTTTGTACATAAAAAACAGAATAGAAGTGATATATGGCCATCTTTGACATATTAAAGGAAGTGGTGTTGTCGTGCTGACTTCAGTGTTCTGATTACTTATTATTCGTGCTATTCGGCGGCCGCCCTGCAGTGTGGTCAACTACGCCCTTAAATTCTACGATGATGATTTGTCCACGAAGTTAATCTTGGTGCTGACATACAGTGCTGACATAGAATTGACTAAGTCGAAAGCTTTTAAAGACGGCATGACCAAGCTCTTATTCCTGAATATCCTCTTTTTTAGTCTTGTATTAAGCTTACAATACGAATTTCAGAGTCATTTACTACAATCTTACGGATTCTTTGTGAAGAGCAACATGCCGTCGGCAACATCACAATGGCATGTTGGAGAGTTGGCTGTTCAAAAGCAACTCAAAGTCCCTCAAAGAGGGAATCCTACATTTCCAGGCTTAGCGCCCCAATATGGCATCCGAGTGACGCAGTCCTCTTTGGTAGCCCTGGGAACGCTGGATAGCGAGGGTCGCCCATGGACTACGGTTTGGGGTGGGCATAGAGGTTTTGCGAGGCCGGTAGCTGAAGGCGTACTCGCGTTCAACAGTTCCGTTGATACTCGCCATGATCCTGTGTTCAGAGCTCTGTGGGATGGGATCGATGATGAGGGTGTAAAGCAAGGCGCTATTAACAAGCCGAATGGAGGCGAAGGGAAGGGAATGGCAGGATTATCTATCGACCTGGAGACCAGAGATCGCGTGAAGCTGGTAGGGAACATGATTGCTGGTGCCACAGTCGATGAAGGCAAAGCAGTACAGATGGCCATGGCTGTGACCGAGAGTCTGGGCAACTGTCCAAAATATCTCAACAAGAAGGACATTATCCCTCATGAGATGGCACCAGAGCTCGTCTCTGACCAACTACCCCTGTCACAGGAGGCTCTAGATCTTGTTGCTGCGGCGGACATGTTCTTCTTGTCGAGCACAAACGGAGTCTCCATGGATACCAACCATCGTGGAGGAAGTCCTGGTTTCATAAGAGTTATCAAAAATGAAGACGACGGGGTGGACCTGATCTATCCAGAGTGTGAGTTTCCTTTTCCTATTCATTTGCGACCCAAGCTAAGGACAAATCAGTCTCAGGCAATAGATTATATCAGACACTCGGTAACTTCAAAGTGAATCCACTAGTTGGCATCGCTATACCAGATTATAACACGGCCGATGTTCTTTACGTTACAGGCAGCACATCAATACTTGTTGGTGAAGAGGCTTCTTCTTATCTCGCAAGAACAAAACTCGCCGTCAAAATCTCAATTACTGCTGCAAAGTTTGTCAAGTCCGGGCTACCGTTCCGAGGTATTCTGGGTGAATATTCGCCTTACAACCCTCCTGTTCGTCACTTGCTCTCAGAACACGATGCACACATTGCCGATGCCTCATCTAACGGTATCACTGCAAGCTTGACGAAGCGCGAAGCTCTTACGCCGTCCATTGACCGATACACCTTTGAATTATCTTCCACACAGCCTATCCAGACATGGCACGCTGGACAGTACATCACGTTAGACTTTGAGCAGGAAGTGTCGAATGGTTACAGTCATATGGCCGATCACGATCCTCAAAGTCTGAATGATGACTATGTTCGAACGTTTACTGTGTCGAGCCCACCAGAGAACGGGAAAAAGGTACAGATAACAACAAGGAAACATGGTCCAGTCACGAACTTCCTCAGGAAGCACAACTCTCGTGTGCCATTAGAGATACCAGTGGTAGGCTTTGGCGGCGAGGAGGGTTTTCGCATCCCTCTAGAGCCAAAAGGTCCCCGATCTATCTTTATCGCTGCAGGTGTCGGAATTACACCAGCCCTCGCACAAGCACCAGCTGTACTCCAACACAAAGCTCCATTTGCACTACTCTGGACCCTGCGTTACGAGGACTTACCTCTCGCAAGTGACACGTTCTTGAGAATTCCAGGACTGGCAAATGTGACTACACTCTTTATCACTGGTCAGCTGGACAAGGTAGACTTGTTGGAAGAGGCAGAGCGGGCTGGGACACGGGTGGTGAAGCGGCGAATAGGCGCTGATGATGTCGAGAGCTTCAAGGGCCAGAACGCCCGTTTCTTTCTGTGCACGGCGCCAGCTCTGTTGGCTGCTCTTGAAGGGTGGCTACATGGCGAGAAGGTTGTATGGGAGGACTTTGGTTATTAAGGACTGTAGCATACAAATTGAAGTACTCCTCCTGGTTCCCGTTCATCTGGTTCTCCAAGCAGCATGTCTCACATCCCGGCCGGCCGGAGGTGTATGTCAGCTCAAGGCGGTGCAATGGACTTTTGAAAAGTACCGTAGGCCAAAGCCCCATGTTCCCTGATGTTTGCCTCTAGTTGCGGGGAGCGTTCCATTGCCGGGTTAGTCAAGTCTGGGGACGAGGAGAGCTGAGCTTCTTAATCTGGATTTGATCTCCATCGGCATCTTATTGCTTAGAGACCTCGGTAAGCATATCAACGCCTCGCATGTCACATATTCAAATGAAAACGTATTTGGATTATATTCTTAGGCTCTTCTCAGCCAAGAGCACGGCATTTAAAGTTAGGAATCCAATTTCATGAACTCGGTTCCCCGCAAACATGTTCGGGAGATGAGTTACGGTTTGCTGTCCCACTCACTTCCCCGCGTTTGAGGTTGCGGATCCGCACTCTGGTGGCTTCTTGCGTTGAGAATACCGCAAGACCAAAAGTGAAGAGGTCCCTCCAAGGGTCATAGCGGGTAAATTGATCCTATAGGCCTACACCGTTCAACATCATTGTCCACAGACTTGGAGATCGAATATTATTAAGCTGAAATGTGCAAGACTTGATTTTGCCTCAATTTGGTTAATAATTGATGAAGGTCATTGCCGAGCCTCGGGGTCTAAGAAGAACGCGGACTAGGCATCTTTTGTTAATTTATACGGCTCATCTAAAGTTAAGCCAAATCTTGTGATAGATTGTATAAAATATCAACATTTGAGATAATATATTTCTACACATTAATACAATACTAGCATATTCAGCTAAGAAGAAAAGGACAAATATTACTGCAGCGTGTTCTGTCATAAATCCACTTACCAATTCAGATTCAGCCTCTGCAAGTTATTAGAAATTTATTATACCTTCAATATATTTGCGAGTCGATAGCACTATGGAGGTTGCTAGGGAGTGTTCTCTTTACTCCCATCCTCCCTAGGAGTGGCAGAAACCCTGAGAATTCGATTGAAGGTTACAGAATATTGAGATAACGTTAGGATTATCTTAATGAAATCTTAGCAGGCTCTTTGACCAAGTTATTTTTGAGCTTAATTCTGTCTCAAGTGTTCTGACGCCCAAGGCCTCTGTCCAGGGGATTGGGCATTGCAGTTCGCAGAAACGCCTCTTACTCAACTCGGGCAAGACAAAAATTGTCACAAACCAAGTGGACTGGAAGGTGAAAACCTCAAGTTACCCCAAATGTTGATTTCCAGTGGATCTTCTCTCTTGTGTGGTTCCGAAGTCGCTCAAAGTGTTTGTTTCTCAAAGTCACACCTTACAACTTACCTTCGACTCTTTGCAAATACGGCTCTGTCTTGAAGAACACCGCGAAATCTCTATTTCCTCGGGCAATGTGTCGATAATGATGACTCCGAGTTTCCGAGGTTTTGTAAGCTGGTCCGCTGTCGGCGGCAGGAAATGCGATATGCGGAAGACCCATTACTCCCCTAAAACGGAACAGGCTAAAATGCATCCATCACAGCACATATCGTGGCAGAAACAGCTTCAAGCCGGGGGTATGGTGGACCTCTTTTAACTCCCCTCAAAGTATCAATTGGTCCGCTAAGTAGCTCAGAGGCATTTGTGTTTTCTCGGCGTCTGACTAGTAACGAGGCGAGATGTGGTCTGAAACCATCTGGCCAAAAGAGAAAATCCAGTGTGCGAATATAATCCTTGGCGTAGACTACTATCGCTTTGGATTCTCGATTGTTCAGCTGGGGCTTTAAGAAAATGGCCAATTGTAAATAGGACTTGGCTAAACCGACAGGAACTTGACTTCGGCCCTACGTATACTATTATGTCTTGTGAATGAGATTGGTGGTTCGATTTCAGTCAATAGACGAAAAATGGTTAATATCGTAGGCATTTCTCCTATTTCTCCGTCAAAGAGCACGATATGTACGTAACCCTATCGATATTCTTAGAGATCATGATCTGATTTTCTTTTTAAAGTCACAGCATGCAAATTGGCTGTGTCAAATTCGAGATGTGGTGCCTTTTTGAATCACGAGTCGACAGAATGCCGTTAAAAATGGTGAAGCTCGTTTGGAGCTCAAGAACATCCATGTTTATAAGAAGTTGCTGTTTGCGAGATTTAATGGCTTGACGCTGATTGTCTGGGCGATTAGGACACCTTTGGTTCAACTTACTAAAGGTCACACAGTTGTGTATATCGTTTATGTAATTGTCAATTGAGAAACTCAACGTAAACGTTCTGATAATCAAGATAGCTAGAATCACCCCGCATTTCCTGACAGGGATTGAAGAAAGTGGTTGTCGATGGTATGCAATCTGATTGATTCATTGTGCTTACAAAGACATCTTCGTGGCAGAGCAATGAAGTCAGATTGAAAGACAAGGTAATCTCAGAGAATGGCAAATTCCGTTAGCTGAAGACGGGCCAGATCGACATAATAAGTCAAGATATCTTTGTTTTGAGTTTTATCTTGAGCGGCGTTGAAGATTGACAAACGTGATTTGTAGCTATACAGGAAATGACATTGATCAGTCTTACTTGGGTACTTAGCTATTAGCATCAAGAACAGTCCCAGAGACGAGTTCGATAAGTTTCGGGTTTGAGGCCAACCAAGGTTGAAAATGTGACTTTACAGGGAACCTATTGGTTCTCCCGTAGAGCTTGGGTTCATGCTGTCTCCTCTGTTTCCCTCGAGCCGGCTTGGTGGAGTGGTTCAGATCGCCGTCGTCATACCCCGCCACTAAGAGTTAGAACGTGAATGATTTGAGTGAGTAATCAGGACTTCCTTTGAAGCGGACAAGGAAAATTATGAAGAAAAAAAGGACAGACTCATTGTGTTCGAGGTAAGGTATTCATACACTGTGCCCTAGTTGATGGGAATTGGGAACGAGCCAATAGGCGAAACTAACCATTCCAGGCATCAACAGGTGTAAAATCTTCAACAGCCAAAGCAAAACACAACAAAACAGTGGCTTTATTGCACTTCGCTGAGCTCGATGGCGTGCGTATGGTGCGTCAAAGGCCTGGACTTTCGTGTTTTGTGGGTGCTTATGCGTTGAGTTGATGGCAGGTTGTCCAAGATTGGAGACTGGGGTTCGAATGGCTTCGGATTCTTTAGCGGGCCTGAAACTGGCCTACCAAAATGCTCAGCCGAGGAGTCTAGCAGAGGGAATAGCTTATGTCGCCCCACCTTTCCCTTGTTAAGGCAATGGATCTCGGCGCACGCGCAGCCTAGCACTTGCCCACCACCTTTGCCTATGCCTGCCTGCCCTGCCTGAAGTTTGAATCCAATTCTCCCAGAAGGGCCGGAAAGAAAACCTTCCTTCCTCTACTTTAACTTCACTCTTCCATCTTCTTCTCTATTCCCGCCCATACGAACATATTCACTCACTAGAACCCTGCCTATACTTCACCAGCTCAACTCAACAAGCGATACCCACAACCCTTTGCGAAACTCATACTGTATCATCATAATACTTGCAATACTTGCTGATTTCGGAACCCCCACCATCGCCGCCCGCCTATCCATTTCGCCAACTCGCGCTGTATTCGACGAACAATAATCGCAAACTTGCCACATCTCTATTTCAACCTTCGCCTGGTCATCTCAACGACTTGAATCGACTCAACTGCTCAGGTCTGCCCACTTTCAACGATTCGGTCGTAGTTCGGTCTCTGCGCCGATACTGCCGTGCCCCTCGCTTCCGTCCGCCGTCAACTACCGGCGCCGGCCGCTGTTGCTCATATCGAATCGCGAAACCCCTCGTTCCACACAACCCGCCATTCCCATCTCAGAAACCAATATTCAACAACACAGCAGTCGAAATGGCTTGTGACTACCAATACGTCAAGGAGCACACGAGGGAGGACTACGTCTTCCCTTCGCACCGCTTCCAGCGATCATGCTCTCCAGACAAAACTCCGCTATGCCTAGTTGCTTGCGGCTCTTTCAGCCCAATCACGTTTCTTCAGTAAGCTTATCCTAAGGATTATGGCCCCTTTTTGACATATGATGCATTGATCGAGGTGGAAACTCGACTAGTGGACAAATATGGAATTCAACAATATTGGAACAGCGGCTAATCTCTGAGCAGTCTCCGGATGTTTCCCATGGCCCGGGACCATGCTCGCAATGAGAGTAGGTTGCTCGTTCATTGCTTCTGAAGCATCGCTGACATCAATCAGATTTCGAAGTTGTTGCAGGATTTCTGAGTCCTGGTAAGTGAAGGTCGCGTTAGATGAAAAATGCATAAACTAATCTTTTGTCAGTCAGCGATGCCTACAAAAAGAAGGGACTCGCTCCTGCTCATCATCGGATTGAGATGTGCAGGCTTGCGACCGAGAACAGCTCCAAGTGGTTAATGGTTGACCCCTGGGAGGCCGAGAGCCCAACTTACATCCCAACTGCCAAAGTGCTCGATCACTTTGACTATGAAATCAATGAGGTCATGGGCGGTGTTGAATGCACTGACGGTACTCGAAAGCGCTGCCGCATTGTACTCCTTGCTGGCCTTGATCTCATCCAGACCATGTCTACTCCAGGTGTCTGGGACGAGCGTGACCTTGACCACATCCTGGGCAACTATGGAGTCTTTGCTTTGGAGCGCACAGGAACCGAGATTGATTCAACTCTGGCGAACTTGAAGCAATGGGAGAAGAATATTCACATAATCCGTCAGGTATGTTCTTCGGACACTTATGTTGGTCTTACGATATTAACGATCCAGGTCGTTACAAATGACATCAGTAGTACCAAGATTCGGTTGTTACTCAAGCGTAACATGTCGATCGACTATTTGATTCCTGACGTCGTAGTGTCGTATATATATGAGCACAATCTCTATCGCGACCTCGATATGCCTGACTCTAAGGGCAAGGAGAAGGCCATCACAAATGGTCTCGATGCCGGCACCAGCATGGGTTGAATGCCTTAGCCATTCCAGTAAACGACAGAGCCAGTGCCCGGCCCTCACATTAGCCCCGATGCAGCTACCGAGCCTCAAGCACAGTGACCGAATAATTGAAAGCTCATGATGCAAACATCAGAGTTGAGCTTATGAGTCAGAACAGCTTCTGATAGCGGTTGTTTCAGTAGTTGGGATTTTAGAGTCAACGGATCAATGTTATAGACACCGCCATGGACCAAAATGGTTGAGCTGGGTCCAGTTAGATGGGTCGAGTGTGGGATTTGAAGGCACGGTGATGAGGAGGTGGACTTTTCACTTTCCTTTATGACAGTACGTCGCTCTTGACGCAACCTGCTTTGAATTGGCGGTTGGATAGAGCGCACTTTTGAGCGGACTTATTTCCATCAATTGAGGCATACAAAGACGGGGCATCCCGCTATCTCGGGCTCAATCTGACTACCCGTACCTAGCAATACCTCGAGTTCGTCGGAGGTCTCCGACTATAGATATGCACGTGTCCTAGAGGTTGAGGACAAATTGTAGGTTTTTGATTGGAGTTGCCTCGGCTCGCTTCGATAGTCTTTGTCGCTTGCTTTAAAAGAGACTTATGTTTAAGCTTGTTGGTAAGCGGATATTATGGAGAAACAGTTGGGTAGTCGACATATGGAGTTTTAGCTGCACAGATACCCGCTGACATCATTGAGACCAAAGATTATTTTTCAATGGCTTTTGGCCTGAAAGCTGAGTGATTTCCATTGGACGAATGATAAACAACTACCGCGATTCCCTATGAACTGCCAAGACTTCCGGCCGTTAAAGGACGGAAGATAACTTCCTGAGACAATATCTTCAGCTCCTTCTTTCTCTGGCAAGATTGCACGAGGACAAAGTCGACCAATAAGTGTTTCGAATCTATAGATGATTTACAGGGGCCAAGACGGAAGAACAACAAGGAGTCTAAAAGCTACAAAAGGGACCTGCGAAAAAGGGCAAAGCGTAAACCCTCCGCGGTCGCGTAATCGACGCTGACTGGTCACCTTCAATTCAACGCATAGATAAACGTGCCAGATCGATAGGGCGTTTGGAGGCTTGGCGGCGATATTGGACGGTTATGGGGGTCGCAAATTATAGGGATAGACCTTTTGCCAAGGGGAGAATCGGTGCGGAATGGATTTCGGTAACCTTTTGGGTCTTTTGCGCCGGTGCCAAATTGGTGTAAGACCAGGATAGGTAGGTAATGCAAATCTTGACGACAACGGCGTATTGTGAATACAAATAGCTGAGGGTAGCCTTGTCAATCATTTTAAGGGCAGGGCAGTTCAAGTGTTTCTCAACTCATCCCATCATGAAGCTTCAATTCCTCGTCTCTTCCCTCATCAGCCCTTTGGCTGCGGCTTTGACTATTGCTGAGATCAATGGTGATAGATATCTCTCTTCATACGCTGGGAAGAATGTTACTGGTGTAGAGGGCCTCGTTACGGCTGTTGGCAGCTCTGGCTTTTATCTGCAATCGATAAAACCCGATCGTAACCCTGCTACCTCTGAGGGACTTTATGTCTTCGGCAAGTCGGCAGTGAGCAGCGTCTCTGTGGGAGACGTGGTCACGCTCGATGGTCTCGTCGAGGAGTACAGGTGAGTTTCACCAACTAAAGCATTGAACATTGCTAACGGGATCAGGTCCAACAAGGACTATGTCTACCTCACTGAGATCTCCTCTCCCAAGAACATTGTTGTTAAGTCCTCTGACAACAAATTCAAGCCCAAGGTAATTGGCAAGGACACCGGCAACCCTCCTGGAAAGCAATTCTCCAAGCTTGATGAGGGCAATGTCTTCGCTGTACCCAATAACGAGTCTCTCATCTCAGAGTCCAACCCCAAGCTGCAGCCTAACACATACGGTCTTGACTTCTGGGAGAGTCTTGTTGGCGAGCTTGTCACTGTCCCTAAAGCGTATGCTCTCAGCCGGCCCAACAATTTTGGCGATTTCTGGGTTAGGGGTGACTGGAAGGTTTCTGGTCTAAACAAGCACGGCGGTCTCACCATGGTCGGCAACGGTATGTAAAGTCTCAAAATGAAGTGCTTGCTGAGCTAACCATTTAGATGCGAACCCTGAGGCCATCATTATCGGCTCCCCTCTCGATGGCTCTAAGAATCCTGACGACACCAAACTCGGCGACTACGTTGGCGACATAACTGGTGTGGTCTCATACGCCTTTGGCTTCTACCGCATTCTTCCTCTGACTGCCACCAAGGTCAGCAAACCTTTCAACGCTGAGCATCCTGCTGTTAGCTTCACCAGCAAGGGGTCTTGTAAAGGCATCACAGTTGCAGATTACAACACCGAGAATCTCAACCCTCAGTCTGCTCACTTGCCTCTTGTCGTGAAGCAGATAGTTGAGAAACTGCATACTCCTGACCTACTTTTCCTTCAGGAAGTCCAGGACAACAGTGGCGCCACCAATGACGGTGTTGTTTCTGCCAACATGACCCTCGCTGCCCTGGCCGATGGCATTGAGGAGTCTAGCGGTGTTTTTTATGAGTGGGCCGAGGTCGAGCCTGACAATAATGAGGACGGCGGTCAGCCCGGTGGTAATATTCGCCAAGCTTACCTATACCGTCCTGATAGAGTTGAGCTCGTGAAGCCCAATCAGGGCGGCCCTGACGATGTCAATGCTGTTCTCGATGGCCCTTCGCTCAAGTACAACCCTGGACGTATTGACCCTGCCAACCCTGCCTGGGATGACAGCCGCAAGCCTCTTGTGGCTGAATGGAAGCCTGTCAAGGGCACAAAGAAGTCTTTCTTCACTATCAACGTACACTTTGGCAGCAAGGGTGGCTCGACGTCTCTACATGGCGATGCTCGCACTCCTGTGAACAAAGGTGTCGAGAAGCGCACCAAACAATCTGAGATTACCGCCGTAAGTTTTAGCCCCTATATGTTCAAGAATCAACTGACAACTTGTAGAACTTTATTGCGGAGATCCTCAAGAAGGACCGAAAGGCTCACATCATTGCCGCTGGTGATTTTAATGAGTTTGCCGCAGTTGCACCCCTCCAGACTTTCGTCAAGACATCTGGTCTTGTTGATGTTGACGAGGCAGCCAAAATCCCTGAGACAGAGCGATACACATATCTCTTCGATAGCAACTGCCAGGCTCTTGATCATATGTACATCAGCAAGGAGTTACGTAGGGGCATCAAGTATGAACATCTGCATATCAACACTTGGCAGAACAAGGCCGGCGAGGTCAGCGATCATGACCCTAGTGTCGCCATGTTTGATTTATGCTAGATAAAATTTTGAAACATATGATTGAATAAATAGTCAGTTAGATCTGTTTGCATTATTCCAAACACAAAGTTTGCTCAATTGCCGTACAAAAGCCATAGGTGTTGACTAGTCATCGCTGTTGTCTTCTTCGTTATTAGGCTCTCCGTTAACGTCCTCTTCTTCTTCATCACTATCGTCATCCTGGCCGGGGTCCGGCATAACGATGCTATTCAAAAATGTTACCTAAGCTTGTTAGCTTGTTCGGCAGTGACAATAAAGCATGGCTTACGAATCCGACCATAGGACGTATGATCTCGCTGATCTTCTCTTGAGCATCATCCTGGAAAAATATACTATCGTCGATTTGTGTTCCGACAGTAAAGTTCCTTAGCTTCAACAATGCAATATCACGATGTTCTGCAGTGAAACCCTTCGGCTTAGTCTTGAGCGCGTTCTGCTTGTTCTTTTCCGCAAAAGCTAGGAGCGCCGCTTCAGGATCTGATTTGTTGGCAGCCTTGGGCAGGAAAGTGCGTTTAAAAGCCTCATCATTCAGTGCACGACGCCATCGGTTCGGCCGTTCGTCAATGCTCGCACGGAGTTTCTGCACTTGGTCGCCACTAGGGCACCATAGACCACCACCGATGAAGGATTTTTTGGGCTCGCAGTGGATGTAGTAACAGGCGTAAGGGCCTTTTCGACCAGTGCGAGACCATGCAGCGGAGAAGTGAGGCTATAAACTTTAATTTTGCATACTTTGGATCAACGGGCTTCGTACCTTGTAAGGTGTAGGATCTTTACTAAACCGAATGTCTCTGTGAATACGAAAGATGACGTCCTTGATGGGAAGTTCAGGGATCGTATCATCAGCTTCTATAATAGATTCTGATGCGCATTCGATAAAAGAATTCCAGTCATTCAAAGCGCGGCGGTACTCTCCATCATGTGCTATACATGTCAGTAATGCTTTAGCCATGAGTGTAGCGTGGTGTCTTCTTACACTTTAGCCAAGGTCTCTGGTTATTGGCTTTGAGGTCTCGTAAGAATAACAGCGTGTTCTTGTGTAATTTGAAATCTTCATATTCTATACCACCTGTATCCCTTAACTTCTCCAGGGGAATGATAGTAACCTTTGGGGGCGCATCCTCATCATCCTCGTCATCATCCTCCTCTTCTTCTAGCTCCTGAGCTAGCTCATCTTCATAGGGTTCTTCAGATTCTTCTTTTTTAGAGAGCTTCTTCGGAGGTCTTCCGCGCTTCTTTGGTGGTGGCGCGTCGCTCTCTTCTGTATCTTGATTACCTTCGAAGTATTGACTTTTGGTGGTGGAAACTCTCCTCGAGCTTCGGCGAGTGCTGGCGACCTCTTCTGCGGGACGTTTTCGAGGTGGCATAGCGAGGCTGGGATTATTTTTGTAAAAAAGGGTGAAATGATAGAAAATACTATCAATGTTATCAATGCTCTTGAACAAAGCAAGTAGGGTCCATGTCGTCATTGCCAGAACCCTGTCGCGATAACGCGTTCGAGGGGACGCGACATCACGTGAACCGACAACGCCAATGGTCACGTGGGCATAGTAGAACGCGATCTGTGTAAGTGAACATTCATCCCGTTCTTCGTGCCTCACTAATGTTAGCGACCGAGGAACCATGGTTAGAACCTCCTTTCTATACCGATAACATAGAAACAATTAAGTCTTCGAGAAACGCCAGCAATTTTCAATTCAATTCCGACACTACATCACCTTCGATTGTAGCCTAAGGAACGACTGTCATACAAGGGATATCTCGTCGAATTTCCTTAAACCAAATAACGATTCATCTCGGCCGCAAACTTAACTTCTCTTGTACCTAGGCTCTCTCTACTGTCACCAGTTTCCTAACTGTGTTATTCCTCTGATCCCGGGCCCTTGATCGCCCCAAGTCGCTCCTTGCATGCAAACAACTTCTCCAGAAAGCTGATATCTCCAAGTTTCTCAATTAGCCACTCGTCGGTAAGCTTCTGGTTAGCCTGGTCCTCTGGTTTGGCAGTCATTTCCGTTAGGATCGCACATATACGGGCTGCGGCGCGAAGACGCTTCCAACACTGGCTCTCCATGGCATCCTCTTCTTCTGGAAGGTAAATGATCTTGCCGATCTTGGAGAGCCTTTTAGGCCACGTGCAATCAAATAGTCCCTTCTTTGATTCGTCCGCGAGCCTCTCTTCGTACTTCTTCCAGGCGTCAGCGGGAATAAGAGACCTCTCTTGCTCCGTTTTGGCAATTGCTACATGGAGACGCTTCAGGGCCTTTTCATGTTGCTCAGGTTTCGGCTCTTTGTGCATTTGATCTAGCATCTCGAGAAGCTTTGGCTTGAAATCATCCCACTGGTGTGCTTCGATGACCTTGGCTGCTGCAACCACTTCAAGGATATCTGATCTGCAGTATGCGGGGAGTATCTCAGCGCCAGCATCGTCCATGTGTGTATCTTCTTGATCCGATGAAGGCCTCTGGGAAGCAGGCTGTTGTTGATTGTTCTCCTCCAGTGACTTCTGTTGCGGATCCATTTCGTCCTCCCTCTTGTGAGAAGATACAGTGCCAGAGTCAATATCCATAGGGCCTGGCGCATCAGGGTCGCTGCCATTGGTCACTTCTTCATTACCAGCCGCAGTGACAATGATATCCTTTGGCTGATCTGTAGTGCTGAAAGTCGGAGAGCCGGAGGCGTCGCTCCTGTTCTTGTTGGTGTTAAGTCGGATGCGTTTCCTGGGGCTGTCATCAGTTGTCGACGGATTCTTAGACGCAGCTTCTGCCTCGAGGCGCTTCTGGGCGTTGTTTCTAGGACTTTGCGGAGGGGAGGTGTTGACCTTCTTTTTGTTGGTATTCTTCCTCTTTCGACTTCGCTGTTTCTGCTCATTGATGAGAGTACGCAGGATCTCGATGAACTCCTCAGTGGTGGTTGCAGCATCCAGTTGAGTGCGCTTCTCTGCAAGATTAAATTTCGATGGGAAAAAGGCCACGTGTGTCTGGGGTTCAGCTCCATCAGTGAACTTCAAGCTGTATTTTGCTCGGGCTTTAGCAGCAGTCAGGCCGTCGCTGCTAATGATGAAATCGATGATGCTGCTGCGCAGGTGTACAAACTCGGCCTTTGCATCACGACCCTTTTCGCCAGCTTCCGTAAAGAGATCCTCTAGCGACCGGATGAAGTCGATACCAGGGCTCGCCATGATCAAAGGTATATGCGGTATGTTGCCGATGATTTCTAGGTGATGTATTGGGAGCTTTTTGAAGACGGTGGTTGGATGAAAGGTTTAATGCCAAGGAGGGTTGCAGCTGTGCTGCAGCAAAAATGAATGCTTTAGCAATGCTCTATTGAGAAGAAGGACAATAGATAGGTAGGGTTAGGAACAGCTGCTAATGCAATCCTCCTTCGGATTGCTATTGTTTGAGCTTGGCACTGCCCTCTCCTGCATGACAATTTCAGCTTTGATCTTTACAAGCATACCAGCACATACTTGGAACTGATATCTTCTTTAAGAATAAACAGTTCTCTATGGGTTAAAATCACTTATCTATAAGAATTAACGTTCATAATGTTGGTATACATGATTGCTCTTGCGGTGCTTTGACATTCTCATTAAAATACACATGGTCGCTCAAGGGATATTTAAAGTTCTTCACAAGATTCATCTAAAGGAGGATACATTCGGCAAGTTAATATTGGCATTAGCAACTTGACTTAACTATAACATTCCAACGCAGATAGACACATTTAATACTACAGCTCAGAGTTACGTCAACGCACCTCTCACCAGACGACACTATTGTTGCACTGGCCCATCAGGTATAAGCAAAGAAGCTACACACAGCTAAATGAATAACTCTCGTAAGACCAACTCAACCAAGCATCCTGCCACTTGCCAACTGGACCAAAAGCGAAGAAGCCCCTTCAAGGGCCATGTGGCTGGATGTCGTCTGAACGTTCGACACATCTAGCTTGGGCAGATATGCACAAATACTGCCTTGGTTGTTATTGCCGGGTTCATGAGGCGCAGGCTGGAGGAAACATACACAATTATTATGCAACCAATTGAAATACGAAAGTGGCTGAATATCATGATATTGCGCTATCTACTTTACATCCTGCGCATCCCAACCTCCAACCAAACACCGAAATAAGGACTTCATTTATGTTCTTTTCCCAAATGTCAGTCTATGCATTTAAAGCTCATCGTGGATGTTATCGTCCTGCTCAGCACCAGCGCCACCAGCGCCCTGGTACATCTTGGAGGTAATAGGGTAAGCCACGTTGGAAAGCTTCTCCTTCTGCTCCTCGAAGTCCTCGGCGGTAGCGTCAGCGCCGTGCTCATCGAGCCACTCGTTGGTCTCCTTAACAGCGTCGAGGATCTGGAAAAGTTAGTATATACGGTTTTGATATGAGTAGTGTAAAAACTTACAGTCTCCTTGTCCTCCTCATTAATCTTGCCACCGAGACCCTCCTCGTCGTTAACCTGGTTCTTAAGAGAGAAGGCGTAGTTCTCAAGGCCGTTTCGAGCCTCAATACGCTCACGGGTAGCCTTGTCCTCCTCGGCGTACTTCTCAGCCTCGGCGACCATACGCTCAATCTCCTCAGGGGTAAGACGGCCCTTGTCGTTGGTAATGGTAATTGACTCCTGCTTGCCAGTGCCCTTATCGTGGGCAGAGACCTTGAGGATACCGTTGGCGTCGAGCTCGAAAGAGACCTCGATCTGAGGAACACCACGAGGAGCAGGAGGAATACCGGTAAGTTCGAACTTGCCGAGGATGTTGTTATCCTTAGTAAGAGATCGCTCACCCTCGAAGACCTGGATCAGGACCACGGGCTGGTTGTCAGCGGCGGTAGAGAAGATCTGGCTCTTGCGGGTGGGGATAGCGGTGTTACGGGGAATCAGCTTGGTCATGACTCCACCAGTGGTCTCGATACCAAGGGTCAAGGGGTTGACATCCATGAGGACGACACCAGAAGTACCCTCCTCACCGGAAAGAACTCCGGCCTGGACGGCGGCACCGAATGCAACAGCCTCATCGGGGTTGATGCCCTTAGAAGCCTTCTTGTTGAAGAAGTCCTCAATGAGCTGCTGAACCTTGGGGATACGGGTGGAACCACCGACGAGAACAATGTCGTCAACGTCAGACTTCTTGAGCTTGGCGTCCTTGAGAACCTGCTCAACAGGCTTCATGGTCTTCTTGAAGAGGTCAAGGTTGAGCTCCTCGAACTTGGCCTGGGTAAGGGTCTCGGAGAAGTCCTTGCCGTTGTGGAAAGCCTCGATCTCAATGCGGGTGCTCTTCTGAGAAGACAGAGTACGCTTGGCCTTCTCAGCCTCACGCTTGAGCTTACCCATGGCCTTGAGGTCCTTGGTAATGTCGACGTTGTTCTTCTGGTTGTACTGCTTGGCGAAGTAATTGATGATTCGCTGATCGAAATCCTCACCACCAAGGTGGGTGTCACCAGCGGTAGCCAGAACCTCGAAGATACCGTCGTCAATGGAGAGAAGAGAGACATCGAAGGTACCACCACCGAGATCGTAGACAATGATTTGTCGCTCACCATCGGTCTTGTCAAGACCGTAGGCAATAGCGGCGGCGGTGGGCTCGTTAACGATTCGGAGAACGTTGAGACCGGCAATGACACCGGCATCCTTGGTGGCCTGTCGCTGGTTGTCCTGCAGAGAGTTAGCTGGCTGGTCAGCTCGGAAGAGGAAGTCAAACTTACGTTGAAGTAGGCGGGGACGGTAACGACGGCGTGAGTGACCTTCTTACCGAGGTAACCCTCAGCGACCTCCTTCATCTTGCCAAGAACCATAGCAGAGATCTCCTCAGGAGTGAACTGCTTCTTAGCACCACCGACCTCGACCTGGACAACGGGACGGTCATCACGGTTGACAACCTTGAAGGGAAAGTGCTTGATATCACCCTGGAGGGTCTTCTCGGAGTACTTGCGACCAATAAGACGCCTAAACAATTAGCAATTTGTCGTGTACACAGAGGGATCGGTGTATACATACTTGATATCGTAGATGGTGTTGGTGGGGTTGGCGGCGGCCTGGTTCTTGGCGGCGTCTCCAACCAAACGCTCGTCCTCGGTGAAGGCGACGTAAGAGGGAGTAATTCGGTTACCTTGATCGTTGACGAGAATCTCGACCTTGCCCTTCTGCATCACACCGACACAGCTGTATGTGGTTCCAAGATCCTGAGCTAATTAGCGGGGTCATCATGAGCGGGCGAGAAGAGGTAAACATACAATACCAATGACGGTACCGTAGTTATCGACCTCGTCGGCCTGAACAGTCTGGACGAAGGCCAGAGGAGAGAAGAGGAGGGCGATCCAACAAAGGAGTCCCAGGCCAAGGGCCATTGAGCTCCTTGAACGAGCCATGATGAGCTCTGTGTAGTTGCTCTGCTTTCGAAAGCGCAACAAGACTCTGAAATGGAAAAAGAAAAAACAAATCAATCAATTGCAAAGCAAAGGCCTCTGAGTCTCAAGCCTTGCACACAAATTGTTTGGTATGGAAGAGAGAGGGGGTATCTTTGAATGTTGAAGGAAGCGGGTTTGGACCAGGAGGAAAGCCGACAACTTATTAAGTAAGGTGCCTGTCTCCAAAAAAGTCGAGGTGTCCATAATTGAGAAAAAGGCCAGATTTCACATCATTCGCGCGGCCCCACGTGACAGGGGTCAAGAGGTTGGGTATGGGGTTCCGGCACTGTACGAAGCCGCCTTTTCAGAGTCCTCCTCAGCGGAGTTTATTGGAGGAAGTACTCGCTTTCACAAGCCGGGGACAGTGTTTCTAGGGCAAGGCTGTTGACCCCTGGCACTTGTTTAAACAGCGAGCGCCTCAATCGACAGGGCCAGTGTCATTGCTGGCCTCTACGCAAGACGCCACCTGTGTGTATCACTATTCTAGGTATGTGCAAAGAAGGTGTTAGAACAAAGGATTGCGTAGGATTTCTATGGCCTTCTACGGGTTGTGAGTCATGTCACTCTCTCGAATGTGACAAAAGTTAAGGTAAACCTGGCTACGGGGAGTAAAAAGGCGTAAGACCTTGAAGTGAGAGGCGAAAATAAAGTAGTCAAATAGCCTACTAAATTTACCCTAAATTATCCTAAGTTTACCTAAGTATTCTTGTCGCTTAGGATTATTAGTTATCTGACCTCCTGTGGCTTGGTAGCTTGAGATGCCTCCTGTCTTCATCCGCCCCAAAGAACAGGAGACTTGGCTTCTTCGATCAACTTCGAGGATATTCCTACAGGAACCTGTGGGTCTTCGGTAGCAAAGGCTCCGAAGGTATCCTTTCGGGTGAGTGCGACAGCAGAGGATCCTCATATCCCTTAATATCGTTAATTATCCGCAAAGTCACCATTTTTAAGCTATTGATACCTAGATTATGGTTATCCGCGTCAATGAAAGACCATAAGTGGTTGTGCATAAGTAGGCCACGTTGAACTTTATCCCAAACTGAAGATTCCTTGAGCCATGATTGGGTGATCATAAGCTACCCTACCATGCCACCCTAGACCAGCACATGAACCACCGTTAGAAATAACACGATGATCCCATGGAATTCTAGGATTCTCCAATGTCCTTTTTCTAAAAAGAGTCTATATTTCGAGACTCTTATGGCAATATACTCTAAATTGGCTTATATAAATCTAGGCTAAACTTATTATATTTGTGGATGATTACCTAAAATAGAGCCCGGTGAAATTCAATGATATGTCATTATAATAGCAGTAACACTCACGACTGGAATTGCATATTATGCTAACTACCCAGTACATTGTAAAACTCTTGATACTCTTTGCTTGTGCTTCCCAAATGGCAAAGAAATAAACAAATGCAACATAATACATTTCACATCAACTCCCTCCCCAGTTCATCAGGAATTCTATAGATTTCCCCGGTCTTGTCGTCTTGAAGCCAGTGTTGTTCTGGAAGAATCGTTGGATTCGGATCTTTAATCGGCTGGATCAAAGTTCGATGTTCATGGTGGTGGATCGATCGTGTACGTTTTGGTTCGTAGATAGTGTGCACGTGAGGTCGAATATGCTCATGCACAACAGGCTCTTGGCTGTGAACTGTTCTGTCGAAGTCAAGGCTGTTCTGCAGGTGAAAATTGGCCTCGCCGTTTGTACCAGCACGGACTTCCTCGTTGATACGCTCAAACTCAGCATCCCTAGGGTGAATGGCCTTCAGGTCACGATCAATGCTGATCTCCTGACTCGAATTTGACTCAAGGTTGACGTCTGACTCTTGGGATAAGGGTTTTATATTGTGCTCAGGCCCTTCCTGACCAATTACCAACCGTGAAAGTCTTGCCTCAGTAGGATCGACTTCTTCAACAAGGTCAAACGGTGTCAAAGGATCGATGTCTATTTCAGGAAGTCCTGATTCATTGGGAGAAACGGCCAGCCGAGACAACTCCGTTTCAAGGTTATTTGTATCTTCTACGTGTCCTGATCTCGCTGTCTGGTATGCAATACCCTGAGGTAATCCTGGCTCTATCGAAAACCGCTGGGATGTTGGACGAGATGCATTTTCGACAATTCCATTACCATACAGACAAGCGGTATCTCCCGGCTCTAGACTGGGGCACGGCTGTTCTAATCTAGGCGTTCCAGGCGTCGGACCTGTTTTCAACGGTTCAATTGCCGGATGAGCTAGGAAGTCGCTTGTGTTCTGGGCCCCAACTGTAGGATGTGCCTGTGAAATCTCGGGGCTGTTACGCCGCTCAGTCTTTGAAGTTTTGCTCAAGAGACTTAAAGATTTCCGATGTCGTGGCTGAGAATTCTTATTTGCAGAACCCAGGCTGTTCCTATTGCTTGAGGAGGGTGATTCTGGACACTCCGAATTGGGTTTGGCATCATCTCTGTGGAAAAGTCGTGATGCTCTCTTCTTGATGGCATTCTTGAGACGGCCTGTCATGAGGCTGGCGTGTTAGTTGGAATTGCCCAACAACAAAGGAACGAGGAATAAAAGTGACAGCAACAAGAACAAGATGGAAGAAATTTGAAGTGTATTGGTGGCAGTACGAAATATTTGCACGCGTGGTCTCTATGCTCTCTGACTGAAGTGGACTGTGATCTGACTCGATGCCGAGACATTACATTTCATCATTGAGGCCAGAAAATATGATAGTTACCGCATCTTTACATCACTGTCTTCGCCATTGACCGAATCGCGAAGTCGGTTGAGATCGTTGTCCCATCCCCGGGATCGACGGACAGGATTTGTGGAAGTTTGCGGCTGCTCGATGACGCCCTCCATCGGAGCTACAACGCGCTAGCGAGAGCTTAGCTATGCCAATCTACAATCTAGTCTCAGCTCTGCTTGGCAGAACCTGCTCATCGTTTCCTGTTATCTCACCCCTCCTATGATTTTCGGAGAAACTGGACAAGGTTATCTCTAATTTCGTCCCGTCAATGGTTTCCGGTTGCGGATCAACTGCTCCTCCCAGTTGAGGCTCAACACGCCATCTCGGATTGGCGAGACATGCATTGAGCTTCGCCCTTATGTGCTCCAGCGGAGCACTTGTTCCTCAGATTGCCCCTCGATCATGACGTCGATGAAGGCTTCTTTCAGCTGTTGTCGCGGTGCAGGTGTCAGGTCACACTGACTCTAGAACTGGCTCTCCCGTTGACGTGGACGTAGGCGTGGGGAATAAGACACGCACCGAATGAAGCTCGCGGGATGACATGGAGGGCTTGAGGTCATCATCATTACCATTTCGATGTGGACCTCCACCATCTCGATAGCTAGGAGCTCACATTGGAACTCACCGTTGGCTGAAGCTCCATGAGATGACGTCCATGATATTGCCCATGATGATGCGGCGGACATTTCGGACAACGGGACGATGTAAAGCGTCTTCAAGTATATAAGTTTATGCGTACCTCAGCATTTTCAGCATTTTCATTCTCATCATCATCCAAGCCTCAGCGAAACAAACACCAATCAACAGATACCCCTGATTTCCATACACTTACCACAACAACCTTAAATCAACCACAATGGAGAAAGCCAAGCAGGCCGTTTCTAGCTTCCTTTCTAGCGACGGAAAGCATAGAACCACTGTTGAAGAAGACGTTAAGCCTCACGTTACCCAAGAGACCGTAAAACCTCACCAACATGAGCAAGTGATCACTGCTCTCGACAAGGTAGCATTTTATCTGTTTAATTCTGGGCTTAATACTAACAAAGCACAGGAAGTTCATCAAGAGCACCATCATACTACGGTTCAGCCTATCACTCATAAAGAGATTCTGTGAGCGACCTTTCGCAACTCTATAACATCTCGGATTACTAACACAAACCAGCCCGGAGCAACATCACCACAATATTGCTCCTGTAGAACACAAGACCTTCCATCACGGCAACGAACAGGACACTAGAGCCACCCTAGATCGAGAGGCAGCTAAGTATAGAGACACTACTGAGACTAATGCTACTACGCATTCCACCGAAGTCATGCCCGTTGTCACTGGTGAAAGGGGTAGGTTTTTCCGCTCTCTGATTTGAGGTTTAGTTACTAACAAAGAAATAGTTCATCACCATATAAAGGAACATGTCCAGCCTGTCATTAACAAAGAGACTATCCAACCTCATGTCGTGCACACCACCATCCCGATTCACGAAATCCACCAAGCTAAGGCCGTTCATCATGGTACTTCTACACTCCCTGCTAAGACCCTAGAGGAGTTCACTCAAGAGCGTGGTGGTCTCAAGGAGCAAGCAGCTCAGAAGCTTACTGAGTTTGAGGGATGCCCTAAGCCATACCGACGAGAGCTCCAGGGTGAACAGCTGGAGGGCGATAAGAGCATGCATCTCCACGGTCATGGTGACAACTACGGTGAGAACCAAGGCCTTTCTGGCCGTGAGGGCCATGGTATGGGCCGCAACACTGAAGGCCTTGCCGCCGGATCTGCTGCTGGTGCCGGAGCTGCTGCAGCTACTCGCAAGCACCGTCACGGTATTGGACACAAGGAGCGTCGCGGATCTGCCTCCAGCAGTAGCTCCATGAGTTCTAGTGACGAGGAGTCCCGCGGTTTGGGCAAGTCTTCCAAGACCAAGCACCGTGGTCTTGGTAGCTCAACTGGAACTGGCGTCGGAACTGGTGCCGCTGTCGCTGCTGCTGGCGCCGCTCATTCCCACCACCAGAGCCGGGGTGTTGCTGCTGCTCCCTCCACGCTTGAGGGCAACCGAGGTATCGGCAACAACACTGGTCTCCAGTCTGGTTCTGGTATTCCCGGAACTGCCGGTGCTGGCTCTGGCGTGGAGTCCATGGGCAGCACTGGTAATACGGGCATACTAGGTTCTAGCAACCGTGGTCTTGGAACCACTAACACTGCTGGGCTTAACAAGCCGCACACAAGCGAGTATGACCAGGTCAAGACTGGATCTCTTCACAACGACCCTCTGAAGAGTCAACACGTAAGTACCTATTCTCAACATTCATACTTTAAATCAAGCTAACATTCATAGGCCCGAGGTGACTCCGGCGTTGATATGCAGACTGGCAAGAAGCCTTCTCTGATTGATCGTCTCAACCCCATGAAGGATGCTGACGGTGACGGTAAGAAGGGACTTTTGGACTAAGGCTTTTGCTGAAATTGTCGGGTAATGGTTTATACCTATTGTATGATTAGTGATACATGACGAGTTATGCATGACGCACGCAAGTTTAGCTCAGTAGTTCTGTACGTAGTATTTAACAAGGTTTCTCAAGCTCTGGTACAGCATTATGACATATCGTGAACTCTAGTCCCCATATAAAGTCCCTTTCCGTCGATTCTTAAAACGTGACTGACACTTCAAAGTTCCCTGCAGCATCTTTTCTTGGCACTCGGAAACCTACTTGGCCTCCATACGAGCTGAACTTCTAATCTGTATACAATTATCCCACACCTTTTTACCATATATGACGTATGTTGAATTCGAAACCTGCTTCTGTTTGAGTGCAAAAACCGTGATGTGGACTTCTGTTCATTCGCCTGAATTTTAATTGTGTATACCACCACTGGAACAGTCTCCATCAATTTTAAACAAAAATAGGACGCAACTCAGGCTGTGGTAGATCGCAAATGGGGATTAGAAGACCGCGCTGTTCTTGCTGAGCACATGCGAGATTGCCTAGGGAAGTACTGGAGTACACAGTGTGTTCATGGCCAACGCACAATATGCATAATCGGGGCATCTTTTCGTGAAATTTATTTGGTTCATAATGCTATTCTAATAATCCAGCAGCGACGGTTTCACCTCCACTTCGGATCACAACTCTTTGCCCTGGCTCAAGGGGAACCTTTGCCGCGAGCTTGATGACTACTCGCGCGACACCACCAGGCTGCACAACTCTAGGCTTCTTCTTGGCAATAACTCCACTGGCCTTGTCCAAGGTAGCTGTGATTGAAACAATCTGTCCAGCAGAATGCAGCCGTCCACGATGGAGGTCCACAGGCATGGGCATGAGATGCTCAAACGCCATGGCTTTCAGGGTGAAAGTATCACCACAGTTGATAGGATCCTTAGTATGACAGAGCATGTCGCCAACTCGGATGTGAATAGGGTCAATGTTGGTCAGAGCAACACTGACACTTTGCCCAGCAACAGCCCAATCTTGCATATCTGAATCCACCATTATTGACTTGACATAAGCTTCTTCTCCACTAGGCTGAACTAATAGAGCATCGCCGATCTGAACAGAGCCAGAGTCAACTCGCCCAGCAATAGTCGTTGTGCCTAACTGTGATCTGAAAACCTCAGAAATAGACATTCGGAACGGGTTCTTGAGAGCGCGTGTTGTTGATGGCTCTGAGTTTTCGAGAGCCTCAATCAGGGTAGGGCCGGTATACCAAGATGCTGCTGTGTCTTCTGTCCGACGGACAAGGTTGTCGCCATTGAGACCAGATATAGGGATGAAGTCAATATTTTTGGGCTGGAAGCCAAGACCAGCGAGGAACCCATTGACCTGCTGGGCAATTTCGTCGAAACGCTCCTGTGACCAGCCAACCATGTCCAGTTTATTGACGGCAATGACGAGTCTCTGAACACCCAGACTTCGCAAAAGCAACACGTGTTCTCGAGTCTGTCCCTTGAGTCCTTTCTCGTATGCTCCAGTGTTTGCATCGATAACCAAGATAGCAAAGTCAGCTTGGCTGGCACCTGCAATCATATTGGGTACAAAGTCCCTGTGGCCTGGTGCATCAAGAATAGTGAAGCTGGTCTTCTCCGTCTCAAAATGGTTTGTTGCAATGTCGATAGTGACACCTCGTTCTCGCTCCTCACTTCTTTGGTCCATTACCCATGCCAGAGCAAAGGACTGCTTACCAGACTTTTCAGCCTGCTTTCGATACCGATCAATAGTATGCTTCTCCACGAATTTGAGCTCCAGCAACAATCGACCCATCAGTGTACTCTTGCCAGCATCAACATGTCCTACACAATCAGCGAAGCACACCGAGAAGAGAAATCAACTTACCGACTACAACAAAACTGATACTTCTCTTGTTGGAACTATTTTCAAATTCCTTAACAACATCGAGTCCCTTGCTTTTAGGGGGTGGCGCCTCGGCAACCTTCAGCCCGGCAACGTCCTTTTCAGCTTCAGAAACGTCCTTGTCTTTCTCCTTTTGTGCCTTTTTAGGGGTCTTAACCACTTGCTTTTTCCCGGCTGAATGGAATTAGATTAGCCCATTATTTCGTCCTTGCAAAATGCGAACCTTTCGCCTGGGCAGCGAGCACCACGTCATCGGGACTGGGTTCGGCGAAAGCTTCCGCAACAAAAATGGGAGAGGATGTATATGGCATGGCGAAAACTTCGTCGGGACTTGGGGATTTGGCCGGAGCAGACCCAAAGAGCGTCCGAGCAAAGGCGGATGGGGTAGCTCGAGGCATAATCACTGGAAGGTCCTCGTCAACAAACCACCCCTTGGGGGTAGATTTGATGTCTCCCTGTTGATGGTTGTCGGTGACAGTCTCAAGCTCTGTTGGCTCCTCTTTGAGTGGCGATTTAACTTGTAGTGTAGGTTCAGGATTCTGGCGAGCCCGACCCAAGATTGGCTGGTTCTCTTGTGACTCATTGATGGAAAGTCTTTCAATTCCCTTTCCCGCTCTTTCCAGCCCCTTCTTCTCTTCGGTCTTCTTCTTCCTAGCGGCCGCAAGTGCTTGGAGTTTTGACATCTTGGGACCACCCTCACCTCCTCCCAATAAGCCTCCACGAGGACGCTCTGGCTCAATGAGAACAGCCTGGCGTTCTGTAGGTACACTCAACCATGGCATGTCGTCAAAATGCCATGTCGAAACTCCTAAAGCTGGTGGAAGGTCCATGATGGAGGTATGCCCGTTTGACAGACGTCCGTGGCCTGCTCCAGTCCCAAAAAGGCGTTGTGAGGCAGAAAAAGAGACTGACATACCTTCTGGCGCTTTCTTTGCTGCTTTAGGAGCCGGAGCAATGAATGTCTTCATCAAGTATGTGACTGATTTATCGATATCGTAGTAATAATGCCACAGAGCTTCCTCGATTTGCGCTTTTGTGACCTTATTGGCTTCAGTGCCCAGGACCCGACGGACCTCTGCAGTTCCATCATCCATGGCCTGGCGATCCTCTGGACTGAGCTCGTCTCCCTCATCCTCTTCGTAGTCATCTCCGTCAAATTCGGAAACGATTTCGTTTGTATCGAAAGTGTGAACGATTCGATGGCGCGACATCTTGTTCAGTTGGCCCAGTACGGCAGAAGATGGTTTTGGTAGAAGATGTGGTTGCAAATATCGGAGGATATTGAAAAGGAAAGTGTCTGAAGAACGAGAACAAAGGAGAATAGGGGTTTTTATAGGCAGTGAAGAAGAAAGTTTTTAATTTAAAACACGATGCGCGCAGGTGAAGCTTTCGAAATATGCTCTGGAAAGTTGGTTTCCAAGCTTTAACTTAAGGTAGGGAAGTTACGAGTGTTTAATGATGAATAGACGATTGGCGGGGCACAAGCTGATAGTGGGGTTCATGATGAAGTCACTCGCTGAACTGCTGTAGCCTAAGGTCAGTACTGAGTCGTGGCGGGGTCAAATACCTACCGCTAAGCCCAAGCCCCTAATTTCGGACTATCTTGTTTCCCCGCGCCGCGCATCGGTGTGCAAGGCACCCAAATCTTCAAAAAATTGAGGTGGGAGTTCGATCAAGAAAACGATAGAAGCTCCGGACTGCCACCAAATTTTGTGGGATTTTTCGACATCGCCGTAAACGCCTTTACTCTAGCGGATACAGCTCCCCACGGGTGGACAAGTCACAGTCAAAATGGATTCATTGAGTGAGTCCTACACAGTTTTGTTGATGAGGGGCGAGGGGTAGCTAACGAGGGGACAGATTTGGATGTGTCGAATGGTATTTGCGACGACTTACCATAGTGATGATTTTCAGCTAACAATAGCAGCGGCGGTAATGAAGGATGAGCAAGGCCGGCCTTTCATTGTCGTCAGAGAGTAAGTTCATCACTATTGCAGCCACACCGTTATTTTTACACCTCCTAACTTCAACTAGCCAGGGGAAGAAGAAGCGCCAGTTTGGCAACGAAGCCGTCAAGTCCCATATCCTCGCCGCCCGAACGGTCGCGAACATCGTCAAGTCCTCCCTTGGACCCCGTGGACTCGACAAGATTCTCATCTCCCCCGATGGAGATATCACCGTGACGAACGATGGCGCTACAATTCTACAGCAAATGGAGATTACAAACCATGTTGCTAAGCTACTAGTAGAGCTTTCCAAGTCCCAAGACGATGAGATTGGTGACGGTACCACCGGTGTTGTTGTCCTCGCTGGTGCTCTATTGGAGCAGGCTGCCGATCTTATCGACAAGGGAATCCACCCTATTCGAATTGCCGACGGCTACGATCAAGCTTGCGATATCGCTGTTGCTGAGCTTGACAAGATTTCAGACACCATCGAGTTCTCCCGCGAGGAGACTTCCAATCTTGTAAAGGTCGCCCGCACAAGTCTGGGTAGCAAGATTGTGTCCAAATCTCATGATCAGTTTGCCAACATCGCCGTTGATGCCGTCCTCTCCGTTGCCGACCTTGAACGAAAGGATGTCGATTTCGAGTTGATCAAGGTCGATGGAAAGGTCGGAGGAGCTCTTGAGGATACTCTCCTTGTTAAGGGTGTCATTGTCGACAAGGACTTTTCTCACCCTCAAATGCCTTCAGAAGTTCGAGACGCTAAGATTGCCATTCTCACATGCGCCTTCGAGCCCCCGAAGCCCAAGACCAAGCACCATCTCGATATTACTAGCGTTGAGGAATTCAAGAAGCTGCAAAACTACGAAAAGGAGAAGTTTATTGAGATGATCCAGCAGATCAAGGACACAGGTGCTAACCTGGCTATTTGCCAGTGGGGTTTCGATGATGAGGCCAACCATCTCCTCCTTCAAAACGAGCTACCAGCAGTCCGATGGGTCGGCGGTCCCGAGATCGAGTTGATTGCTATCGCTACCAATGGCCGAATCGTGCCCAGATTTGAGGATCTGACCGCCGAGAAGCTGGGTACTGCTGGCATCGTCCGGGAGATGACTTTCGGCACAACACGGGAGAAGATGCTTGTCATTGAGGAGTGTGCTAATACCCGAGCTGTTACAGTCTTTGTTCGAGGTAGCAACAAGATGGTGAGTCTTATTTATTTCTGAGAATGAGAATGATGCTAACACACTTAGATCATCGATGAGGCTAAGCGATCGCTGCACGATGCTCTTTGCGTGGTGCGAAACCTGGTCCGTGACAACCGCGTCGTTTACGGTGGTGGCGCTGCTGAGATTGCTTGCTCTCTGGCAGTTGAGGATGAGGCCGTCAAGACACCAGGCCTTGAGCAGTACGCTATGCGTGCTTTCTCTGAGGCCCTCGACACTGTCCCTATGACTTTGGCCGAGAACAGTGGTCTTAACCCCATCGCTACCCTTGCAGAGGTCAAGAGTCAGCAGGTCAAGGCTGGTCCTGAGGGCCGAGGAAAGCTTGGTGTCGACTGCATGGGACGCGGAGACAACAACATGAAGGACGCCTTTGTTATCGACCCTCTTATCGGCAAAAAGCAGCAGCTCCAGCTCGCCACACAATTATGTCGTATGGTTCTCAAGGTTAACAATGTTATTGTCTCAGGAGCGGATGACAACGACTTTTAGATGAAAATAGATGAGCAATGAATGAATACATGCTTGTCAATCTCATCATGACTGAGGATTGGTTATGCAGGTAGATGATATCCATATATGTATAATCAAAAGTACTGTATATTCCTCGAAAATGGCGTTGTACTTTGTGATAAAGTTGAACTTTTTGTTGAACATTATGATTGGATGCCTCAATCTGATGTTTGACAGGGATCGGAGGAACTCAGCTCCCTTGGCTTACGTTCAAGTATCGAAACATGCTGAACCTTGAGTGTGATCCATTAATGAATCTCAACCAAATTCAATACACATCATTAAACCTTATTAAGACTCCAATGCAGGCCTCCGAGACTGCGGCATCCGCATCATCAGGATCCTCATCTAATTTCGATACTTCCACTATCGTCACAAAGAGACGTCCTATTCCTAGAAAAGGCCACACCAAATCTCGAGCAGGTTGCTCTAGTTGCAAACGGAGAAGAGTAAAATGCGACTTGACCACACCAGAATGCAAGGCTTGTGAACGGTTAGGCCTGGAGTGCGAATACCTGAATAAGCCCAAGCATGGCGGGCAAAATTCAGCGGTTGTCATCTCACGACCACTACGAACTGACCCGGTTACGTTCGATCACAATGATTTGAATTTCTTCCGACATTTCCTCTTTGAAGCATATCCTCCTCTGCCCATAGATGGGTTCACCGTTTGGCAGGAAGCTTCACAACTTTCACACGAAGTAAGCCGAATGCCATGATTATCGGTTATCCGACTAATACGTAAAAGTATGACTTCTTACTGCATTCTATGCTTGGACTTGGCGCATCTCACCTAGGTTTATTGACACCTTCTGGGTATGAGAAAGTGGCTCTGAAGCATAGAGTTATTGCAATCAGTGCCTTGAATAAGCATCTTGCAAAGCCTGAGCTGAACAATCGAGACGCCGAGGCAGCTTTTGGAACGATGCTCAATTTAACTTTTCAATCTGCTTATATGAACGAAGGCCTCATAGACTTTCTCACGATGGTTCGAGGTTGTGAGTTTATCCGAGTAAAATTTCCATCATTTACCGTTTACTCACTTTGTCAGGTTGGCTCGTTGGCACACAACCTTATGTTGATCTGGATAACAGCATCTTCAAGACGTTCGGGCGACTGAGTTATCTCGAGAGACTTAAGACTCTTATACAAGACGGCCATGAAAAGAACCATTATCTGGACAAAGTTATCGCGGAAGGATTCTGCCAGAGTATACAAAAGCTTGGTCCGCTCTGCCACAGCGTTGGTGAGCTTCAGCATTTGGCAAATATGCAAAGAATTGCAACCCTAGCATCTACAAACCCTGCAGAAAGTTTGTCTCCCTTCATATTTCAGTTACAACCTTACTGATTCCTAGGCTACCATGAACTTGCCTTCTTGTATGATGGGCTCGGCAACCTCAGCAGCAATGACTTTGCGACATTCATCGACCCCACGAATTACTCTTCGCAATTAGTCATCCTTCACATGCTCGTTCTTGAGTTTGTCATGAGCCGGAAGGTCGTCGAAGGAGAAAAGAGGTCTGCATTAGGTAAGAAAGGTTACCACTGTAGAAAAGCCATGTCCAAGATTTGGGTACAGCAAATTCTGCAGAAGCTTCCTGTTGAGTATTATGAATATGGCGAGTGGCCCCTGAAGTTCATCAATAGCCTCAATTACTCTTTTGATGACGAGGACCAAGTTTGGAAACCGTTCTTATTAAGTAATGGTAGAACAGTTCTACAAGATGGAGAGACACTTTCTTTACCTGTAAGGTAGCTTTGGAGTCCATAAACACTATGCGGCGAATCCATATTTCTAAAAACAATGGAACTAATATTACCAAACCATACCATCCCATCCTCTCTTTTTACCCTCTGAACTTATACGAACCCGTCTTGTAAGTCAACTTGACCCGGAAAAAGCATCCTTTACCGGCAAACCTTCTGTATCCCCTTATACTCCTTGATCTACTGACCGTCGATGGGAAGGCTATTTGCGTCCCTCAGCAAGCTCGACAGTATCTTCAGCAGCAACACACATAGAACGGCCGCCATTTCTTCCAAGATATCGACTTGGATGGTAGAAGCAAAAGATCCCGATGGCACCAACCATGGGCAAACTTTCGAAAACCCAGAAGAGCCACTCGTGGCTAAATGCATATGCGTCTCTCCCTCCAGCAAACTCAATGACACGAAAGATGCAACGGACCTACAGTGTTAACATTTGCTGATCTAATGAATGGACAGCTAACTTACCATGATCAGAATACTCGAGATGTAAACTGCAAGCACAACTTTCTGCCAACCGCTGGGCGCGTTATCGACAGCCATATGAACCGCAAGAACATGAAAGCGTCGGAAAACACACAGAAAGAGTGAGAAGGCGACAAGTTGGAATACTAATCCAACTATGAGAACCTTTACTCCAATTCTCTCCATCTCTCCTTGCCAGTTATCCGAACTTGCGATGCCAGAGCCGCTACCCTGAATGAGAAAAGCAACCACATCGCATGCAACAAATATTGGTGTAAGACGATGACCTGGAATCTTGAGGATACGGTGACGGGAAGGAGGGAGGACAGCAACGATCAGACGGCTGATGAGAAGATAATTCCCAGCTGCAATAAGAACAGGGGCGAGGACCGTGTAAGTCAGCGTCAAGACGAAAGGCGTCTGTAAGCGTTTGTTAGATACGACGAGAAATTGATTAGGAGTTGTCTACTTACTATCTCAGACTGATTTTGAATAGAATGAATTCTGAGATTATAAGCAGCAACTTCAATAGCCGATCCTATAACGACAACAATGAAGTACCAAGCTCGGTACTTGATGAGGGTGAGATATGCAATGACGAGGAAGATGAGGCTATATACAACAGCGCCAACAACAGCCAGTGGGAAAGACGGATCATACATCCAGATAGACTCTTGATCTGCCATTTTAATTTCAGTTTTTCGAGTAAATTAGGACAAAAAGTTTTATAATTCGTGTAGACTATCGCCTTGCTCTGTCATGATCATCCTTCATCTTGTTACAGACTCATATCTATATACATTTCATAATTCCGAGGCCACGCATTTCGTTGTTTCTGAAAGCGAGGAATACGTCGACAAGGGATGAAGATATCGTCGCTAGAGATTTTGGATGCTTATCCTAGTGCCAGAAAAGTCTCTGGTTGGTTGTTAAACAACCCAGTTGCGTGGCCTGGTGCATGGAATGCGAGTAATCCGAGCCCAGGAAAGCGATGTATACGACAGCCAATTAGGAAGGCCATATGAGATGAAATGAACGATATGGAGTTTTTCTGATGCCCAGTGGTTAAATTGTTGGCTTTTTCAGAAAATAGTAGTTAAAATCAATTAGGAGGAGCGGCCTCGTCTCATTCACCATAAGCTATGACGATTACCTACCTAAGGTACCTTACGCTATCTAAATACCATCAACTTGTAAGAACAAGACCCCAAGAACAACCCTGAGAGAAGCCCTGAGTTTAGCGGCCTCGGCAGATGATGTTTTCAACACGGATGGACAAAGGGATCGGCACAAGGAATCAAGGCATCAGAGCCGAGGTGACGTTGGCCTTCACGAGATGAGGTTATTCACATGGACACATAACAGTTGTAGGATTATCGTACGTGTTGTTTATACCTCAAAGCACCACATGATGCTATCTCGATATTGACAGCTGGAGGGATTTCTCATGATCGAAAGGCGTGTGAGACAACAGTGTACTCAGATCCTGACTTGATCAATTGAGGCAGATGATTGGGGTCATGGCATGGTGTTGTTGCGAATATGAGAAGCGTGACCTAAAATTGGTCACGCAAAAGAAAGTGACCTGATTCTATTTGATTTCGCCAGATTTTCTAAGCGAGTGTAAACAAACGCTCAGATCTAAGGCTGAGACATACTACGTAGTAGTCTGATTATGTTCCAGAATTTTGTCAAGACATGTGAATTAGACTTAAACAGAGACAAAGACAAATGAAGTTATCCTGTCTTTGTGTGTCACCACCAGCGCCTCAGCAGGCAGCCTCACGGCGGCGAGGCGTTGCACACAACCACCCCAGCCGCAATTCTACAGCTTATGGCACCTATTGGGTAGTATTGTAAAGTTATTTCATTTCGTCAACTAGTCCGCGGCGCTCCGTTATCGTGACTTTGCAGGAAAGGGAAACGGCCCGTCAGTGTGAATTGTGTGCCCCCAAAGTGCCTTCACCGATGTTCTGAATTCGAGGGTGCTTATGCCCTCAGTGAGATTAAAAGCTGAATGGGGCACCACTGCCACTGAGGGGTGCATGTGAGTCAGTTGAGGGCTTGGTGTTGTGTTGCTTGCTGTGAGGTTGATGCGAGCCAGATGGCATGCATGATAAGTGAGCGTGGGGAATCAAACAATTGAAGACGGTGAACGATGAAGATAAATGAAAGGATTAATCAGCATAACCTGCTATCGAGGTGATTATTCAAAGACTGGTTTCAAAAATCAATAAGATGTTTGCTCTATCAAAATTCATTACAACTGCTCTGTTGAGCTCGTGGATCTTGATAGTAAAGATAGAAAATGAGCTGCTAAGTTGGGGTGATGGGCGGTTGGCATAACTAGATCTACCGTTTGAACCGTATCGACTGCCGTTGAAGATAAAATAATTGAAAAAAAGTAGCCAATGAATAATTTGCTTTCATTTAAAAATCCATGAAACAAATAATTAAAACGGTACAATATTCTGCCCTAACCTGTCCAGCATAACACCACATAACACCGGGTTCCCGGGCCTCACCGCCCACTGTGGCCGCTGTAACAGGCCTTGCCGGTCATCTGCTCTCAATGACAGCGCACAACAACACACACGTCTCTCAGCACCAATTTCCACCCTGAAGATGCACACTCCCTCCCACCATCTCTAAGAATAAAGAGGAGGCTGTCAATCGACACCCCAAACCCAACGTATAACAAATAAAGATGGATGTCTCTTGCTTCCCCGGGCTTACAGACCCACCATCAGCTCTACCGACTCTTCAAACCACAACACCAAAAAAGCAGCAACAAGGACATCCATTTCCATGTTTCAACCCGCTTGTCGCACTCTCTGGCTCTTCTGTTTGCCTATCACGGGTTAACAAACAGTGTCCTCATATGCGACGAGCCGTTTTTGAGGAAGGAAAAAGAAACCTCTCAAAGGCACTGCATTACATGACGGATACATCGACCAAGTATTGAACTTCTATTATCATAATGGCTTGCTTTGTCCTACATGCAATGCGACGTAATGACCAAGCCCGACCCTATCAATGCACGGCTGTCAAGTGTCGATGTCAATTGATGAATCTAGTGATCCCTCATTTCTATTTCCCCTTTTTCTACTGCTTCTTTGTTGGGGTCAAATAGCCACGTTCTCTATCGGGTGCTCACCAGATCAAAATCAAGTTTGGTTGATGGCCTTTCTTTTGGTGCCACGACATCACCGCCTCGTATTGTGATATAGGCGTATTTATCACATTCACTGCCTGATTCCTTCATCTTATGATTTGTTTTCAGGCTCTCACAACGGCTCATCTCGAGATTATCGGGCCCCTACTCATGAATCGATTCGTGCATGGCCGAGCTCTGTCACTAATAGACTTGTGATAGACCTCAGCCACCACGGATTGCAACATACATGACTTTAGCCTAAAACCCTGCTGATGACTTCCGAGTACTATTGTCTAGGGACTATGCTTGCTTATTGATAACTTATTATATCTCGTAAGTAACGTATCGTTCACCGACGTCGATCTGTCAGCCACAGCCCCGTGAGGCGGAACCCTCGTGACTTGTCCCAAATTGGCATGTAAATAGATCTTCTCTCATTTCTCATTCATATTGTGAGCTTTTAGGCATTGCTCCAATGATCTTGCCCCATGTTCTCACGAGAAACAGATGCCCAAACGGAGGGCCTTCCGGGCGGCTTCATGCATATCGAGTCGTTCCCCGTCTGTAAGCAAGAAAACCAAGCGATCGTCGATGTGGGGATGATCTTGGGGAGGGACTGCAGGCGATAGTTTGCTTTTCTCCCGTGTAAGACGGCGGCAGAAGTAACAGCAGGAGCTCGTACAGTCACTCACGCCGAGTCAAACAAGCATTGCCCCGGCTTATGTGAATGTCGTCCTCGTGAACCGCCTTGTGCAGCCAAACGGGACCAACATTTACTGTAGCACAAGTGGCTGGCTTTGACACTGACAGGCCAAAGTTCATATGCCAAGGGTCGACGTAGCAAGACTTGGCGGGGTTTCCCCTGAAAAGACGCGTGCTGGCTTTGTTTGCAAGATCTTGAATGAGCTTAAAATTAATTAGTGTGTGTGCTTCCATTTACTTTCTTTGTTCTTAAACGGTGCCACAAGGGACTGGTATGGGATAACCGTCTTGAACTCTTGGAAATTATGTATATTTGAGCCAATAAGATATTGGAAAGCTGATAATAAAGCCTAGTGTCGGCTTGGATTGTTTAATTGGATTTCTTGATTTTCTTACCTGTGCATGGCTACAATTAGGTGCTATGGCTGAGCTATGAAGGTGGGTTCAATTGGTGATACTGCATCAACTCTTCCAAGTCTGAGTCATCACGAATTATACAGCCAAATGCTATAAAGTATGAGTCAATTATAAGAAAACAAATCAATCATCCAATAGGGAATTGGTAGTCTAAATTGAAATATCCTCATATGGAAATAACAGTGACTCATGCGCCGTCACTCTCCAATTCGAGTTAAAAATGGATTTCGTCCTGCTCACGTAAGGAATCAACTCCAGAGACAGTGGAGAAGCTCGCCACTCCGTCAACAACAGGACAAGAAAAACATATCGTCTCGCTGTACCCATCAACTTCTCAACTGCAAATCATAGCCATTATTTTGAGGCTATACAGCACCGTTCTTTAATTGCGCGGAGTTTGTGTTCGTTTCGCGTACCTCGCTGATTTTCAACTCAATCATCACCAAAATACCACCATTAACCGGCCAGCAACAGCCCACTTCTAAAAACGTCATGATCTCTACCAAGAAGTCAGGCTTACCACAGACCCGTAAACAGGCTGTGGCTGAAGCTTCGTCATCTCGAGTCGTCCCTAAGCCTGTGCCAGAATCGCAGGCCCGGGATACTAGGACATATCAGATCGATCAGCTACGGCGACGCTATTCGCCAAAGGAGACTACCGCTCCAGATGGTGCGACCTCATTGCTATTCAGGATCAAGCCCTCAGATCCTGACTTTCCATTTGAGCTGGCTGCTCTGGAGTGTGATGTACGTGTTCCACAGGCATATCCGGATGAGAAACCGGTGCTACATGTGAAGAACAAGGACATACCAAGGGGTTTTGGTATCAATATTGAGAGAGGATGGGATGGACTCGTGGACGAGAGGCCCGGGGCTACTCTGCTCGCTCACACACGAGAGTTGGACAAAAATTTGGAAAAGTTTCTGTCTGAGCAAAAGGCCGAGACAGTCAAGCTCATGACTTTTAAGGATACCAGGCATGTGGAGGCACAAAAACCTCAGATAAATGAGCCGGTACAGCCCAAGCAGGTGTCTGAGCCAGCTGCGCCAAAACCTGCACCGGCGCCCTTTACCTATGTTTCAGAGCCGTCTTACACAAGAGACCAAATCGCCGCTGCAAAAGAGCGACGTGCTCTTGAGATTCGTCAGCTTGAGGCGCGTATGAAGAGGACGCCTGAGTATCGCCGTTCTCCAGATGGCGTCGTGTATACGCTGCCGTTACAACCGCAAAAGCGATCAGAGCTTCCACCAGGACTGCAATCCGTCAGAAGCCTCCACCTGATTATTCCGCTTATTTATCCCCTGCAGAACCTCCGTATTCAGCTGAATAATGTCGAGCCTGAAGATGCGGAGCCTGTGGAGGACCTCTTCTGCGAAAAGGCAGCTGAGCAACAACAGATGTCTCTCATGAGTCATCTCAACTACCTCGCACAAAATATACACAAACTGGCGAAGCAGGCACAGGCACAGGCACCCAAAGTCGAGCCAGTAGCGCCAGTACCTAAAGATCAACCTCAAGATACAAAAGAAACAGAGTCAAAGTCTGAAAACAGCCATATTCAGGTGATCCCACGACCTCCTGAATGGAATTACGTCGATGGAGATGAATCTGAAGATAGCTCCAGCTCTGATGATGCTGATGAGGGTGGTGCTGTGTTAGATAAAGAAGAGAAGGAACCGCAGGTCTCCATGCCAGGTGAAACCCCTGAGCGTGGTACCATGCTGTCGTTTCCATCTATTGAGTTGCACGGTATTGAAATACTCCAGCTCTCCGTCTTAGGCATCAGTGTTAAATGCGAGCGATGCAAGACAGTCAACGAGGTCACGGGTCTAAAGCCTGACGTAGAGAAGACGTCGAGCTGTAAGAAGTGTGCGACACCGTTTGCCGTCAAGTATCGACCTACACTGGTTCATGAGCATTCTACAAGGGCTGGGTTCCTTGACCTCGCTGGGTGTAAAGTGGCAGATATGCTTCCCAGTACATTTGTCCCTACCTGCGAGAGATGCTCTACTCCGGCTCCTGGTCTGGTTTCAGTAAGAGGCTCGTCTGTCACCAACGTTTGCCGAGACTGCCATGGCCATTTCACTTTCAAAATCCCTGAAGTCAAATTCCTCTTCATCACTCCGGGTTCGCGCCCTCCGCCCAGCGCAGGTCCGAGACGAAAGCAGGAGAAGCTAGGTCTTCACGCGGGAGAGCAACTCCCAAACAAGGGCGCATGCGCGCACTACCGAAAGTCCTACCGATGGTTCCGTTTCTCATGCTGCAGCCGGGTTCATCCCTGTGACAAGTGCCATGATGGTCAAGAAGATCATATCAATGAATGGGCCAACCGCATCATCTGCGGCTGGTGTAGTCGGGAGCAAAACTACTCTTCAGCAGTTGAGGCGTGTAGATTCTGCGGTCGGTACCTCATAGGAAGAAAAGGCAGGGGATTCTGGGAGGGTGGAAAGGGAACGAGGGATAGGAGAATGATGAGTCGGAAGGATCCGAGAAAGTACAAGAGAATTGGTGGCTCGGCAGCTAAAGACAAAGAAACCTAGAATAGACCTTGCTTGGTGGTTCTTTGTCACAGCTGAGAGGCCCAGGCTGAGGAATTCTGAGTGTACTGTAAACTAGCTGTCAGCTTGAATGTAACCCCAGATCAGCTGAACGATAATTCTCATTGCCACTGGTTATCTATCTATACCTTTCTCAGCGGTTACGAGCCGCCAGTTTTTACACTTATGAAGATCTGCAACCATAGCGACAATAGAAAAGGATTGTCACCGTTTCACAACCAAGACCACAATCTTGGACATGTGAAACGTGTAAAGAGTGGGGGTTACGCAGCCATTTTGTGTGCGTCCCGATTCTATTCCCGTCCGTATCTCGCTGTAGCGACGATATGATTTGAAGATTTGGTAGTGGAGTGTCACATTTTGAGTTACGAGGCGTTTAGGGGGGAGTGAATGGCGGCAATTGGTGTGAAGGTTATTATTGGTGATTATTATTATTATTATGTTGAGATGAATAAATGGCCCCAAATAAAGAATAAACAGGCGAATGAGACGTGAGAATTAAATCAATAATTGGTTGTTGTTAACCTCCAGTCAGATTGGTGGGATGGTAAGCACAATGGCTCAACGAATACTTACTAATTTCTTAATAACCTTGAGGGTAGAAGCATATGAAAAGAGTGGTGCAAATAAAATTGTATGAAGACACTGTAATGATTCCCTGGGTACATATTTAGTTTTTTTTTGCTTTGGCTCCTGTGTGGTTTTGCGGGTGTATATGATCTGAATGATGATACATTGGCGATTCCAACAAATAATGATTATGTTGGAATATTGATTGGGTGCAGATATTTCAGGGTGTGTATTCAATGAAGTCCTATTCAACCGTTGGATATCACGCAATTCTTCATCATCTTGCCGGTACATACTGCAGGGCATGCGTTGCAATGCTGCAACTCATATGCGTCCTGCGAACTACTGTTGGCATGTGAAGCAATGGCTACAAGACAGAGTTCACTCAGCGACATCGGACAAGGCGTTCAAGTTATTGCTTACATTGGCGACATCGGATGTGTGGGATACTTAGACGTGACATACTGGGTGGGATGTGTTGGGGTTGATGGGAGCGTGGGATGTGGTGAGATAATTTGATGAGATAGATAACAGTTGAATGCTCTTCTGGAAGCTGAAATCAAGTCACCAGGGAAATAATGTTAGCTTTTTTTTAGGCATAACAAGTTGTGTTTTGCTAATGCTAACACTCTAAGCATGACAGGACAACCAACGGTATGCAGGTACTGTATCGCAAGGTGCTAAAGAGTATGGCCTGCAATAGAACAATAACCAACCAATATCTGAGCGGGCACAATGTGTTGTCGACTTGAAGCAATCACCAAACAAGTGATTCGATAACCAATGCCGCTTACCCCACAGTCCACTCTGGATCATGGATGGACCCTGGCAAAGGCATCACAGGACATGTTCTAGCTTTTCAAGCTGAGTTGTATTTCTGGTAATCCCCTCTCTGAGCGATGCTGCATGAGGAGTATTGAAACAAACACAGACTTGTTGCCCCTAACGCCTTGACAGGAGGACGTGACGTTTGCTAGTTAAGTCGTTGTTTGCTTCACTCCCCTTTTCTCTAAGCAATGAATGAAAGAAAAAGAGGCGCTTGAATGAACGCTGATCAACGGACAGACGCGTCGGACCGTAACCTAGCACATCACAGGACCTGATTGTGGCTGGACGGGGACGAGATCCGTGGTTAGTTTAGTGCATTGTGAAACTTGAGAGAGAGTCAGTTGAGGTCAAGTCAGATCATGTTCCAGGCAGAGTTGAATGGCTTTGACGATGGCTTGTGAGAGGTATTTAATGGAAAGCTTCAATTCACTTTAGGTCAAATAAGAGAATCTCTAGTCACACCCTCACCATAACATTCCTTTGTCGAGCGAGTATCACTTAGCAAACAGATGACCTTGATATGGAACGACTAAATATATCAATCATCTCGGTCAACCTTGTTAGCATAGTTTGGCTTCCTGTCACGGCCACGGCGCCCCCGGGAACCAGACAGACTCACACGTGCGCCATGACCCCCACGCGTTAGCCCTGTCTGTCTATTCATCCCCATGTTGATGCCTTCTCATCTCATTCTCATTCTCCCTGTGCCAAGCCAACGTTCCCGACTCAGGCTTGCCCCCGCGGGTCCTCTTCCGGCGCCGGGGAGACCCCTGAAAATGACAGACAGGGGAAGCCCCTTCTAGAAGGTGGTCAAAGCAGCCATGATATCGTGAGTTGATGCTAGCGATTTATCAGACAAATAATAATATTTCTTTCCATTTGATCATTTATTTTGCTTTTATTCAAACGGTGATTTAATAATGGCTACAAAACGGTGACCGTTTTCTTTTAGAACTAGGCATCTATTGCAGTTGAACATGGATGACCCTGATACTGTATTAATTGTAGTGATCACGTTCAAATGCTTCTGTCACTAGGCTTCCTTCTCTCCAGGCTCAACACCACTCCCTAACTTTCAACTTCTTATCAATGAAGATATAGGCAACCAGTATTCAATTGATTCTACCGTTTTGAAAACGTCTTCCATTAAAACTATCTAACTCCAATACATATCAAATTAACCATCAAAATCTACTCGCATCTCAACCCCAGCCACCCCCTTTAGCCTAAATCCATTATCCTGGCTTCAATAAATGCTTGTCCATCGCCCCCAACCCAAATCTTCAACTTGCCTCCCTGATCTGATGATGTTTACCGAGCTGCAGTCTTAGGCCCGGACTCTCAACCCATGGCCCCCGCTATCGCTATCTCAATCGCTGTCGGAGGTCAACCCGTGAAACCGCCAAACACAGGAGGGATTTTTGCATTGGTAACGAATAGGCGAATTCCTTAAGCTTCACCTGACTCTGTGATTGGATCTACTCAACATCGTTGCGCCGTCGGGAAAACAGGGTATGGGTATTTAAGAGAAAGCTGTGGTCTTCGGGCTTTAATCCTTGGGAGTGTGCTTTAAATGATCGACGAGACTCATCTCGACCCTTGGCTTTCTTCCCATTGTCTTGGGACTCCATCAATATCGCGGCTAAGCAAGGGGTATATGTTGGGCATCGCTAACAGACGAGCATCCGCATCGCTATTTCGGGGCAACGATAGCATCGGAGCCCAAGTTTAGTTCTTCCGTAGCCTTATGGAGATAGGGCCGAAGCGAAGTAATTTTGTCTGAGAAACAATACCAGACCCGCCCTATAGCGGTATCGCAGAAACCACTTTCCGGTCTCGACTCTTCCCTGTCTTGGGCCTCCGAATCCTTTGGAAGTTTCGGGCATCTTGCGAACAGACACAGAATCAAGGCTAGACCGGCCAAGATGCTAGCTGTCATCCAGAGACGTTGCAGCGCTACCGCCACAGCCTTCATCATGTGTTCGTGTTGGTTGAGATTTCCCTGCTCAACAGAGGCTTTGATCATTTTTAAGGCGTTGCTGATCTGAGCTGCGTCGGCACCCAACTTTTCGAGCTCTTTCTCCAGTTGAACAGAGAAGACAGCGATACCAATGGCGATTCCTAAGCATTGACCCATCGTTCGAAGGACATAGATCATGCTGATTGCATGCCCAGCACCATCCCTCTTGACTGTGGCTTGTACGCCAATATTCATGACAGGAATAAGTAGGCCCATCGCGATACCCACGAACAAGGTAATGATCATGATCGCCGAAGTTGGGGTATCTTTATCAAGGATTGTCATGATTCCGAAAATCATGACCAGAAGAGTCCAACCACCAAGCATGAAGCACATATATCGTCCTGTTTTGGAGGCAACAAACCCTACCACAGCCGCCATAGGAGCAACAGTGATAGTAGCTGGAAGTGCCCATACACCAGTCATGAGAGGCGACTGGCCTTTGATGCCAAGAAAATAGACCGCAAGGTAGTAGAGCACCATCCACATGACAATGCCATGAATCAACGCACCAGCAAACTGAAGGACGGTCGATCGACACTGGAACATGCTTTTTCGAAACATAGGCCTTTCTGTTCCTTTCTCATAGAAACCAAGCCCTATGAAGGCGAGGATCGAAACGATTAGAGGAACGATAACCGGTGCCGACCGCCAGGGGTAGCGTGAGCCACCCCAAGTTAGAGGGAGGAGAAGGCAGACACTGGCGACGATGTATAGCAGGATCCCCACCCAGTCGAGATTCTTGATGAATCGCAGGTTTCGTTGGTCTTTGTCATACCCTAGAAGAAACATGGCCCCTATCAAGCAACTTCCAAGGAACGGAAGGGTACACCAAAAGATCCATTTCTGTAATGATCAGTTGAAGAACGTGGTCTCTGATGATAAGTGGTGACATACCCAATGAGAGTCTCTGTTTTCAACAACAGCACCTCCAACGAGAGGTCCAGCAATAGTTCCAAGAGCCCAAGAGATATTCTGATACGCCATCAATCGCGAGCGCTGACGGATCGGAAACATATCAGTGTGGATCAGACCTGACAACGCCTGAGGTCCGCCAGATCCAATTCCTTGTACAGCCCGACCTGCAAGAAGCACTATGCTCGAATTTGCAGTGCCGCAGAGGATCGTTCCAAGGATGAAGATGACCAGGGCCGCGATATATGCTGGTCTTCTCCCAACGACATGTGCGATTTCGGCAAAGATGGGCTGGGCTATAGCTGTCGCCAACAGGAACACTGAGCCCATACTCAGACTTTCGGAAAAGGAGGCGTTCAGTTCTCTTGCGAGTGACTAGATTTCTGTTAGTGATGACTTCGCAACTCCGAGGGGTGTTTTACAGGAAGGACAACGCAGATACAAGTTGCATCGAACGCTTGAACCAGAGAAACCGTGTTCATAACAATCAAAATGCTCAGCTTGCGCAGATGACTGAGCTCTGTTTTGTCTGCTTGTTGTTCTTGGCCTTGGTCTTCAGCGGCAACAGGTGCCATGGCCTCCTCGACCTTTTCGGTCATTTTGTCTGCCATGATTGCAAATGGTTGATAAGAAGGAGAAGTTTCAGAACTGATAGGGGACACGGAATTTGTAGATTTCGTATCCAGGTCCGTTAACCAATGACTTCGTGATAAGGACGCGCAAGGTTTAAGGGCTTTTCAGTTTCGAAGGTTAAATCAACAAAGGCCACGACATGTAACAGAAAAACAAACATTTATCGTTGAGACGCATTAATCAGAAATTCCTTTCCAAAGTCTTTTTCTCTTCATCAAAATCAACACCATGGAACACCTCAATGGGCCAGTGATCCTTTCTGGATTCCTCATGTTCAGTGTTGTCTACTGGCATGTCTTCTATATTGTTGACTACCTCCTTCGCAAGTTTACCCCAACACTACATGAACGACTAAAGCGAGAAGATGAATTACGGAGGCTGTGTCCTCTTATCATAACGATTGTTCGAATGACTTTCGGGATTACTGTTTCTCTGCCTGCCTGTGTTCAAGCCGCGCGAACAACGCCTTGGGGAGTCAATCAGCCCCTGACTACCGCAGGCAAAGTCTGCATTGTATCGCAGGTCGCAGTGTGGTCCAATGAGCTCCCCCAATTACGCCATTACTCTCTTGAGCTGTTTGTACACCATATTCTTTGTATTGTTTCGACATCCAACATTATTCTTTCGCCGCCGATACACCAAATCAAGCCTTTCTACATCTACTTCGCGTCACTAGTTGGTGAAATCGGACCAGGATCTGTCACGATCCTACGAATGGCCGGTCATAATCTCAGAACTTCGAAGTTGTTATGGCATGTTTCCTTGGGATCGACTCTAATCTTGATTTCCTGTCGCATTGGAGGCGCTTTTTACACCCTTACCCACGTCCTCACCGACCCCTATAACCTTGCTGACTGGGTCGGGGCCCTTGGAATCTTGACCTTTGGGTCCTACTCTTCATACACTGCGTTTCTACACTTGAGACGACTTGGAATCATCAAAGTCGACCCCGAGCGATACAAAGTCACCTACCTCTGCCAATTCGAGGTGCCTATATCGCACTCGCTCCTGGCAGTCAGTTGTAGCGTTGCGCTTTTATCAACCTTGTTTTTATACGGAATCTTCCTCGAGCGGCCCTTGAGGAATGGGGAAACACATCAACTGTCACTGCATGGCCTTATTGCCGTCGCAATTGGCTTGACGGGAGCTCTAGTTGCCAGGCTCGCTTACCCGCACAATGCCTCTCGATCCAATCCATGGGGGCATTTTTATGTTACATTTGGCACGGTCCTGACATATATTTGGATCTCGATCATCAGCACTTTCACGAACTATACAGACCACGACACAGTTCTCGCTTCAACAGGGGTCAGCTTACCTTTGTTCTTTGCCCTTGCTAGGTTGGCTCAATACTACGCAGCCAAGGACGTTGAAGCAGCGCGTGATGCGAAGCAACCTCCGTATGACAGTTTCATCAAGAGACACGTTGAATCTGCTCTCGAACACGCTATCATATTCATCATCCTTCTAGCACTTTTAACTTGCAACCTTCTGAGTCTCCCGGAGGCAGCACGTCTTTCTGTTGCGGCATGCCTTGTCATACAGCTCCGATATCGTTGGAATACGGTGCCTCTAGCCGCTGCAAATATCCACGGGGCGGTAGGCATTTTGCTAGTTATCCTCCTCACCGTACTTGAGCCTGGCTTCGTTACCTTTGTTGTGATGGGGAGATGGATTCGAGTTGGGCATTCCTTGACAGGCATCCTCCAAAGCTATTTGATTCTTGGAGGAACAGTTATGGCCGTTATCTCTATGCCAAGATCGAAGACTGCATCACAGCCATGCGAGGTGGTTAAAAGGCCTTGCAGGTCGAAGAGGTTCCACCCTATCACCATCATTTTTATTTTCTTCTGCATTTTGCAGGCAATGTTAATTAGGAAGTACGTGACCTTTGACGGGGAGGCGCCGAAGATTTGCCTTGGTTTCGTGAACTTCCAATCCATCTTTTCTGATGTTTTTACTTGGGCGGGCGCATTACACATGGCTTCATTGCCGGTGGTTGTTTTACGGGGGTTAGAGTAAGGAAGGCATTACTAAAATCGTTGTATTTCTAAAGCACTGAACTGGTTCTCCCATTTCATCCCCGCTGGGTTGTTTTGTTTGCCTGCCACCCGCCGGGCACTGGCCTGCCTCTTTCGCCTCGTCACTTAATCAGTGGCCCAAGTAACAGAATCTTTTTCTCCTTGGCGCACTCACGCACTCTCCTTTTCTTATTTGTTTGTTACTTTTTATCTCTGCCGTACGCGACTGCATCCGCTCCTCCTTTTCTGTCAAGGTGACTTTCTTCTCCAACTGAGTTACAGTCATGTCGGCGGAACAGCCACAGGAGGAAACCCCTTCTCAGCGAGAGAAAGATCTCTCTACAAGACTTCAGGAAGCGGAGTCAGCGATTCAAGCCAACTCACGACGTGAGGCGAAACTTCTCACCGATCTTCTGGAAGCAAAAACCACGCTGCTTAAAGAGTCACAACAGCGCGAGCATTCCCTTTCGAACCAGCTGAAACAAGATACAGCGGACCTTGAGTCGTCTCATAAAAGAGAAAAGCAGACTTTGACTCAGCTTGAGAAACTTACTTCCGAGTTTGACGCCTTCAAGAAGCGCGCTGACGACCCCTCAGCCGAACTTCTTGAGAAAGAGGCTGCTCTCGTGTCATCGCGCCAGCAAGAACGACAGCTGTCAATGGAGCTCCAGAATGTCAAGAAGGAATTGGCTTCCTATCAAGACGGCCGAAAGGACGTGGAAAAAGAACTCGCCGGCACAAAGAAGGATCTGCAAGGAGCTCGAGACGCTGTAACATCGCAATCAGCTCGCCTCCGGGAGGCTGATAAGAATGTCCGAGAACTTTCAGAAGAGCTAGATCAATCCAACAAAAAGATTCTCGATATGGAAAAGGCCAAAGAACAGGCGGACCGTAATTACCAGAGCCTTTGGTCTCGTTACAACAACCTACTGGAATCGAACCAAAACAGCAAGCGCCAGCAGCCCTCTACACCTAAATGGCAGCCAAGTCCATCAGCCTCTCAGTGGAATTCGTTTGGTCAACAGATACAAGAGAACAAACCTGTTTTTGGCTTTGGCAGCGGAGCGAAACAGAACGAGTCACAAGTTGTTGTGGCACAGAGGATCGGAACACCGACTTCCTCGACGGCCAAGTTCGGCGAAGCGAGTACTATACATCCAGGAGGCTCGCAGTCATTCAGTATTTACGGTCAATCTCAGCAAAAGACGATTTTCAGTTTTGGAGCTGCCACACCGCAGAAATGGCCAGAGCAGTCATCCAGTCCCTCTGGCCCTCGTCAAGGACACCAACAAAATCTGCTATGCGGTCCAAGAAACCAACAACACAAGAATTCGCAGCATCAGAACTCCCAAACTACTCGCCCCAATGGCACTGGAAGTCAGAAACGGCAGCAACACCAACAACCCCAGCAAGGTTCGACTGATCCCAAGAGACCTAAAAAGCAAGCATAGTCTTCGCAAAGACTGTATGCTGGAGCAATAGCTGTTCAAGATTTCTTCGGAAGCATATGATGCCATTTATATCGATTTCTTCTCCTGCATGAAATCAGTAGGAGCTGGGTGTGCTGTACATCGGACCGCAGGCATAAGGAGATTTCACACAAGGTTCATGAGTTAGGCATGATGAAACCTTTGAAAGACTGAAAGTCGTCATGATTGTGGATGTTGAAGGGGATGGGTGTATGAGTAACAGACGAATGGTTTAAAATGGACGAATATGTAATTGGAGTCATGGTAGAGGTTCCCAGGAATGTGTAAAAGACAAGTCTTACAGGAACATTCAAAGAAACTCCCAGTATTTATTTGCATCTGTCAATTATATGCTTTCTTGAGACTCAAGTCGGGATTATGCTGCGAGACCTTCATGATCTAGCCTTCGTTCGATGTTTCACCTGCTACTATGACAAACTCGCAATCTTTTAGCCATTTCCTCTCACAATACCCTCGAGTCCTGCCATTTCCCATGAATCTTCAAGACCTAAAACCAGAAGCTTTTTAGCATCTATGACGCCATCCTTTCCACATCTATCAGGATATTGTGTATGATCACGTTTACTACTGGAACAACGCGATGTTTTTAATTGATATGGCACGGGAAAGGAGTAACCCACATATGGCATAAAAACGCATCGTCTTTGATATTGACGTATATATTAGGGTGATATTCATTAATTCTTACAGAGGTGTCATATATGCGGCATATACATAAGAAAGACTCCCATTTATTGAAGCGAATTGATATCATTACCGTTATTACTTGAACAACAAGGCTCCTTTGTTCATTCAGAGACTGTGCTCCACTGTGATAGCAAAAGTCCCAATGATCTCAAGCATGTCATTGAAACTTCCCGGTTGAAAAGGCCGTATGTCTTTTAGGGGTCTTGAACTTGATCATCGGGTGATTAATCTTTGGTAATCTGATTGGGGTCTCAGGCTGTCTTGATTGGTACTGTTTTCAACCCTATTGTCATTCGATATGGAAATGGTTAACTTGCCAATCCTGCGAGTTATGATTTCCTGTCAAAAGGTTGACTACAAAGTCAAGTTTCTAAAATTGTCTTAAGAAGTGACATCGCGTAAATGACTTGACATCATTGAAGACCGATCCCCTATTGCCGATCTTTGTTATGATGTAATGGATGCTTTTGGCGATCCGATCCAGCACAAACTTTAGGAACAGAAAGCCACACCTGGAATCGGTTTTGGTTCCTGGCTAATATTAAAGAGACATATGATCGAATTGGTCGTTGGTCCAAGGGGCAACTAGAGAGGATTAGCTTTAGAGTTATGTATATTAACGTGAACATTTGACTAACAACGTCCCTTAAGAAAAGCGTTATCCAATAGACATATTTCAGAGTTATTGTACATATTCACGGGGTTTCATTGTTAAGTATTATATTATTGGGGATATAGTTATCTAACTGTAATGTGTGATGTCAACTGAATACTATGCAAAAGTTACGTATTTATGGTCTGTTCCTATAGCCAACTACAAGTAAATTGCACAAGTACTTTCTTATATATGATTGAAGAATAATCTCTGGACAGTTACGGTACAGACTTTTACTGATCATCACTTCCATAACTGGTACCGTTAACTGGTCATACCTCAACTTATATGTATAGTCATGTGAACTTAGTATGAAGCCATGCCTGGGGTGTCCCCTATCCCACCATCCAGTCCTCTGTACTGTTACACAATCAGTTTCGGTTTAAGCAATAAAGGATTAAGTATTTGACAAGGTTAAATTATCTGACATCATATCAGATCCTTTCTTGACCGAGGTAGCTGAAACGGAGTGTTTCAATACCTATTTCGGCATCACGTGGGAGTAATTTCATCAGCGACATATGTATGTCAACTTTAGGCTGCCGCTCGACTTTCATATGACTGATTGATATTGCCATTAAACCTTACACCGACTAAGGATCAGGGATACTCTGACATTATCACATTGTGCGTGCCAACGCATCGACTCGGCCCGTATGCCACCATGCTTATGGCCACGGGCCGTGGATCGACACCTCATCTGTGGTGAATACCACCAACCTTCAGGCACAGCAGTCGCTGGAGGGTCGAGAATTTGCTGCTCTGGGGTATCAACCCATATTCCAGCCCTGGGCCCGCGGATCAGACCCTCGATGCATCCGCATGAATGAGATGGCCAGCACCCAGGTTCTCCGCATCAACCCATCACCAGGCCTCCTCTCTGACCATCACATGTCGCCTGTCAAACTAAAAGGAGAAGCTGCCATCTTTTATCATCTCCCGCTTGATTACGGCCCTCCGATCCGATCAGTGTCTTCGTTTGCACGGCATAGTTTCTCCGTCGGCTGACCCATAGAGTCTTCCCCGGAACATGGGGGTTAGACTCTGGGAACCAATTTCAACCCACGCAGAACCGATTGTTTGGGAAGTTGGGGAAGTCCAGCCGAATTTGGGGGTTGAACTTCTCGGGAGGGGGTGGCAACTTGACATTCGACAGCAAAGCACATGGAAGCCAATGGCCTGGAAGCTGGAGGCTCCCTGTGGCATGATACCATGTCAGCTGGCACGAGGCCCTGCAGGCTATTATACCTGGTAAAACATGGGGTCTGGGGTAACATGAGTTTGATATGCACGACGTGCCCCCGTCTCAGCAGAGGCGCAGCCAAACTGCTGATTACCAGTAAACGATTATTAGTCAAGGACTCTGGATAAGAACTGCATTGATTTGCGTCTTATTAGCCAAGTGTATTGGATATTCTACAGCGTCAGAAGACGCCTTTGTCTACACCATCATCAAACTCTTCAACAGTTATACAGCTCATATTGGATAGTGATGGGCCGATGAGGAGGCTTACTCTACGATCGACATGGTAGCTTTATGCTAAAACCACACTGGTGGTACTGCGCAGAAGCAGACAGCTAAGCATCTACTATAACCATATCTGGCATGTCTCAGCATATCAATGCTTTAGCCTCTGTGGTAGGATGTCGACAATTCAGCCGCTCACGCAAGAATGGTCAACAAATTGCACATGACAGTCAACTTGGCATTGTTACAACATCTCAGCGATATCAAGGCTGAAATTAGTAGATGTCAATGGTCAATATTGTTCCATTCCTCCAACCATGATCAATTACCGGCCGCGGCATAACGGCTTTAAACTCTCGGCAGAAGATACCAAAGAAGCAACACCAACGGCCAGCTTGGTGAGTGCGGAGAACCTTCACCACGTGGTAGGCTCTAGGTACATGAGATACCTCCAAAATGTAGGAAATTGACATCTGCCTAAGCTAAGCACTAAGGGCGACAGCCAACTAAGGTTTACCCAGTCGGCTTCATGCTCGGCAAGTCTAAACATTGAGTGGTGTTTTCAAAACGGCATCTTTTGTCGGTATTCACTTCATCTAAGATTTCGAAGACGCGGCTGAACAACCTTCAGCGGAAGCGCAGATATTGGATCAGCCATTCCAACAGCTGTGCTCTCACTTTAGTCGTAGTTCCCATCCTCCACCATCTCCAATTGCTATCCCCTCATCGGCGACTCCGTTGATAATGGACCATGAAACGGATACCTACATGGCGATTATCGATAGAATCTGATCGCGGACCCATATTGTCAACCTCGCCTCCTCGTGGCTAGGAATATGACACAGCCACGCGAATTTCACGTGTCAAAGAGTTAGTGAAAGTAAAAAACGCGATTCATTAATTTGCCACAAAGGCACCAATTAGAAATTGTCTATTTCCCTGCCATTGCCGGTCCGACAGAGGCGGTAACGGTTAACTGATATCAATGGCTTTGAGAAGGGCCGCGGCGAGACATGCAAACGGTGATGAGGGTCCTGTCCCAGCAAAAGGCATTATTGAGGGGCCGAGGAGCGCCGTAGAGTCGCCGGAAACAAGACGATTCTTATCAGTGGAGATGTTGGAGTTTTTGGAGTTTGTTCTGGCGACCTTCTGGATCCATTCGATCTTACGATATGCCATGAGTCGCCTCTGTCTGGTTGATGTCGGGGCACGGCGGAGACAATGATGCAAGAACCAGATTTTGATGCCCAACCATAACCGTTTGCATTAGAGTTTACAAGACTGATTACAGGGAGACCAGACTGTTCCGTTCGAGATATCTTCTCCACTATGGGTCCGAAAAGAGATTGAGTGGAGATGAGCGATAAAATACGGAAATAATTTATTGATTTTTCAAATTTCTTATTCGTCGAGCCATTGTCAGGGTGTTGATAACTAAAAAGTCTTCAAGTTGCACTTCAAAGTGTAATGTCTTGTCAAAATACAAAAAAAAAAAAAAAATACCGCGCGGCTTTAGCTCAACATACAACATCGTCAACACTTGCCTTTTCGAGCCTCAGCTTTAACCAGCGCGTGATCGAGAGAAAATTGATGGAGGCGTGAGGCGTTCTTCTCCACGTGCGGGAGAAGACTTCTAGAAGGCCTAAAGGTCTCATAAGGGTGATGGGCGATTGGTCGGGCCACATCGGATTTGAGTCCGCACACCACCAGCCATAATAGGGATAGAGTAGTGGTTCGTGCTCGTGCTCGGACAACACCATCAACGGGGAGCCTGAGGTGTCGACGTGGATCATGAGATTCCTCCGCTTGTGTTTCCAAGACTCTGACAACGGGCGCTGGAGACAAGCGCGGTTGTCCCTGAATTGTCTGTGGCCGGTACGTATTATATTTCTTCCCGTGGTCACTTCCCGGCTCTAGAAGTAGAGCACATGTCTCATTTCTGGGTCGCCATTCGGTCATGGACGACCGAGATGACCTCGTCTCAACATCAATACACCACACAACCCGTTTGCATCATTGAACAACACATCAACACCAAAGAATGCGAAAATTCCATTCTCATTGCACAGATTCATAGCCGCGTGATATTCAGATGCGAGCAAGATCTGCGAGATTTGGAGATTCTGGGGTGTCGCGAGAACGAACCATTGGCACCCCAAACTATGACGTAGCGCAACCCCAGATCTCGATGGGATCTTGGAGAAGCAGAAACATCGATATCAACTCGAGTTTTCGATGTTGACCACTGTTTACGTTACGGGCTGCAGGACGGGACAGCAGCCCTGCATACCCGTTGTGACGTTGTTTAATTGATCACCAGCCTTGATTCACTAAACTTGTTGTTTTGAGGAGAAGGCAATCGTGATATCACAACATGTGCCTGATTTTGTTCATCGCACACCACAGCCTTTTCATTTTTCGTAGTTTTCTCCATCGGTGTTGATCTTATTACGACGTCGCCCATTTCGGAGACGGTTTTCCATTAATACATTAACATCCAATCTCCAGTGTCAACGCATTCTGTGTCATCAAAACATAAAAAGACTAAAAACGGCAAAAGTCCAGCATATCGGACTCTCGGCGGGTTTCCGGTCAGTAATTAAATAGTAAGAGTTAAGTAAGCACTCCCGAATATTCTTCGTGCCTGCTACCCGATATCCTGGAATTTCGCAATGATGGTTCCGTAACCCCAGAACCTTTTTTCGTTAGTCGTAACCCCAGCTGGGGAGGTAGTAGTGAAACTCTAACGGTGACTGGGGTAAAAATATAGTTGCCAATGGTTCAAATTTATTTTATTCAGTATCAGTCAATTAAAATAATCAATTCCCAGTTTCTAAAACGGAATGTATTTTTCTTACTGATCAGCCAAGATTTAGATCTAGGGCTTGTGCATAGATGCCCACAACTCATGCAAACGATGTCATAGGCCGCTAGGAATATATTTCCACATGAGGCAAGGCGAGGTAAACAAGGCTTGCTCCGGCTAAAGGTTGATCAGGTCACAGGGCATGTCAACTTTTGACAGGTACTGCACTCCGTAAGAAGCGCTGGCAGTGGAGGCTCCAGCTCTCAACTCACGTGAGACCCTTTCTGATGTCAACCATGACCCGTCTCTAGATCTGTCGGCATTCCTTTCGATTCAGGAACCTTGGCATGCTGTAGATTCACTGCAAGTGACCTCTAACTTGGCAGTGAGAAAGATCTGCAGCTCATTTTGGAGAAGTGTCGGTTGACTCGATGCATTGCATATCCAGTCTCCTGCTTACACCCTCTTGTCCGATATCAAATGTGAAAGGTTTCTCCTTTGATCAATTCTGTTTACGTATCTCATGAGCACGCAATGAAATCAGGCGGTGAATGAGCGGCATTAAACATATGAAAGACGGTCAAGCATGAGCTCAAAATTGAGCACAGCATGCACGTCAAAAAAAAGGACCCTTGTTGCATTGCACGACTTTCATTCTGTTTGCCCGCATTTCACCGGGTAAAAAAAAGCCCTCTTTTGCGCCATAAAATTCCCCAGGTTTCCGAGAACAGAACCTACGGACAGTGGGCACCCGACCCCCGCTGAAAGCCCCACATGGCGGATGGACGGTGCCTGAAAGACATGACTTAAAGGAAAAAGGGTCCTTAGAAATGGATGCCGAATTCGACCAACATTCATGGCTGTCTGTGCCGAGGGGAGTTGCAATGAAATGGAGCATAACTATAGCACATGTGAGCTGCGTGACATGAAATCCCGAGCTGTCGGAGCGCTTAGTTTCATTAGGAACGTTGTGGTCACGATTCACGGTTATGGATGGTATAAGCTACAGTACCTGAGGAGAACTTTGAACGCCGCATAAGCTTGGCTCGGCAGTTCAGGACAGACGGCATATCATGAGGCCTCGCAGATATTCAGGCAGCATTCTTCGAGTTACTCGGCGCAAGACAACGGCAATGAGGCTTAAATATCCGGAGGATTCGAAGATGGCTCAAACCAAACACAAACGCAGCTCTCAGTAAACTCATGCAGGGTCCTTTTCCCGTCCGAGTTTCCGATCGGTAATTGGGCCAACCTGACTCATCTTATGTACTACTCGCTCCCCCAGCAAAACATAAAACTCTCAATTCTCATTGGTAGGAAAACACTCGCCTGCCATTAATGGGACTTTGTCTCGAGTTTTCCGGTATTCGGTTTAGCCTAAACGACATCCTTTCCTCTGGCAGTTTGCTCTTCTTTCTGACTCAGAATTAAACACTCCCTGCACCCTACCAGAGAGTCCCGACGATGCGAAATCCCTTCCTGTCAGCCACTAGACGAGACACACGCACGCCCCCCTTGCTAGTATCCTCAATTGGTCTAGATTCGTTTTCTCATGGCCGAATGATGCTGAAAACTCCAAGCGCACATATCGCAAAAAGCAACTCGATAATCAGTGGGGACCAGTTACAATTCGTCAAGGCAGTTCCAATACCATGTGATGTTATCTGAAGGCAAATTTGCTCTCCGGAGAGAAGAAAAAGATAGTCGGATGACCACAGAAAATTCTCCGGATTCTCCGCAGTTAAGTGAGCCACATGTGGTTCTTTTTCTGGGGAATTGAACACGTCAAAGCTTTGAAAAAGAGGGGAGATGTTGATACTTGGTTTTCGTCTAAACGCCATTGACGCTTACAAAAAGTTTGTGTCGAATACGAGTGAGTCTGAGCTCAGGCACACAGAGTCAATGTTCTGCTTACATGTGAGATCCAGTGCCTGCTATGCGTGTGTGTGCGTGTGTCACTGTTGACGATGCTATGGATTTCCCCGGAAAATCCTGAACGGGAGAGGCGTAATTGTCTCTTGTTCCCTTTGCCTCTCAAAGTCTCTTCTTGTTGACTTCCCCACACGCAGGGAGTCATAAGTGAAGCAAATTGACTGGCTATCATTGCATCTCTGGCATAACTTTGTCAGAAATGACTGATTTCAAACACGTCTCCTTATCCAGCCTCCTTTTGCGCAAATGCCTTGAAACAACTCATACTCATTCACGGAGCAAGAGTGCGTACTCCTTTCATTTGGTTCGAGATGTGGCGCTTTAGCTCCTGAGCTCCGGCTGCGGCTCCGCAGGACATGGCGTCCTCCACAATTTGGCCGTGAGCAGAGTGAATCAGGACGCGTTGCAATAATCAAATGGTCTGGACTAGACAGATGTGTCTAGAACCAGAAATACATCTTGCTGGCGTAGAGCTGATGATAGAATGCAGTAGTTTTGTATAATACGAGATGCATCTTGTTGTTGGGTTGCTTCGATCATATGCCGAACACGTCTGCGACTTTCTGTCATCTTCAATTACCTAAAGAACTATCATCATGCACATGCAGTCAGAGTTAAAAACTCAAAATAGCTAATTATAGGGTTTGCCAATGCTACAGTTCCCAATCGTAGCTTGTCGCTGCAACCCATACCTTTAATTCCCATTCGAGGCAACAGAAACGCAAAATAAAAGAATAAAACAAAGATCCATTTACCAAGATATTCCAAGGAATAGAATCCCCGAGGTCTAATATTTTGGCCCGAGGGCGGAGATACAAGCAAGGGAGCCAGTCGTTTGGACTTGGAGGAGATTGGACTTACGCGTGCGGTTCTTAGCGTCCGGTGTCCTCCTTCAGAGTATTGATGAGAGGCTGGGATCGGTTTCTTCAATACCGATGCCGGCGGGACTTGGACATGGACACCCATTCAATTCAACTTCACTTGAGGTGAGAATAACTAATGTGATAACCCATGTTAAAAAAAACTAATAAAAAAAAAACTCGATGGCGTGTTCCAGGTCCCAGAAGCGAGTCCCGGTGGCTTGGCAGCACTTGGGATGGTGTTGAGCATGCCAAGCCAGTCGTTTTATGTCAATGGCCATCTTGTAAACTTGTTCTTGAACACAGCTCACGACGATTCTATCTTAACCTGGTGATTTAACCCTTTACTTAGATTATTGTTTACTACTACTCTATGTTAGCTTGCAAACCCCAACAAAGACAGCACTGCCTTATGCTAGACTTAGTTGCATTGCAGTCATTATTCAACAGCACTACTACTGACCGCTTGATCAAACTACGGGTATTCTCGCAAAATCCCATGTCCCTTTTTGTCTAGTGACTCACGCCATCATTACCGACAGTTTGGTAGAGACTTGCTACTGATTTACTTCACATGCAGAGCATCCCCGTAGAGTTGAAGACACTGAATGATGAAAATTGTCTCAAAAGTAACAAGTTTTGACATGTGCACTCTGACTCTCCTCTTCTCTCACAAAAGCCAAAAGCCAATTGACCAAGTCACGAGCCCTACAAAGCCTGCAGTGCTGGCTTGCTTGCTTGGGTCTGCCACACTCAGTTGGCTTTCAAAGGCTTGTGGCTTCTCCTCCCCGAGCCAATGGGATTTCATCCTGTCAGCATTAAACGGCCGCTGGTGTTTGCCTGCAACCCTCAGCTCTGAAGGTGCTGACTAGGCTAGCTTAGAATTAGAATTGAAAACACCCGGAAGTGATGACGTCCATCCTGGGTCATGTCTCCAATAATTACTGAAGCATCCAGGAACCTTGGAACCCTTGACAACTCACTATGCAATACGACATTCCATCACAACACCATACACATTGCGTCTACATGATCGATTTGTGTCAAGTCATTTTGTTCAACGTGAAAAGTTTTATTCATGTTTTTGCGGAAACCTCTTTCTCTTAGACAATTCGCCTTTTTGCGAGTTTTTTTGATGAGTGACTCGTTTGATCTTTTCCTTTTCCACTCCCTGCCTCGTATATCCCTTTTCGCTTGTCATCATCCACTGCTTGACTTTTGTTTTCGCCTTTTGCGCTTGCTCGAGTAAAACCAATGACCGTAATTCGCGACCCATGTTCCGCCTTAATTCAGGTCCCTCTCCACCACAAACTTTCGTAGCGAAATCGTATCCTCAGGTTGCCCCAGAAATCTTCCCCATATGAAAACTACAAGTACACGTGCCCCGAGCCTGGAGATGACGAAACAAGAGCCTACCGCGGCCTTGAAAAAACACGATTTCATGGTATCATAACGTTAAGAGTCCCCGCCATGAGTGATAAAAAGATAAAATACTTCAGTTCCGTTTCGCTAAACGTGTTGTAAATCAAATGCTGCTAATTGCAGCTAAAAACGCTCAATGCTGATGTGATGATGCCTTTCGTGCGCCGTCCAATGCACAATCGTAGTGGGTATAGAATAGTTGTGTCGGTATGGTATAGTATGGTATGGGTACCATTTACCACCCCTTGGAGTGGTATCCGTCGCTAGCCTCTTTGGAAAAGTATTGATTCCAGCTGCTCGCGTTCACATCCTCGCTCTTCTTCATGCAAGGCTTCTCGGGGTACTGCTTCAGGTTGGCCACATCATGTGATGTATGTCGTCGTTTGAGGACGGCATTGGCTGTCGAGGACTTCTGCTGTCGCTCCCAGAGGAGGTGACGTCGAAGTGACTCGGTCAACTCAGTCGCCAACATATTGCGACGAGTGGTGCGAGGTGACAGCGCAGCCTGAGGCTGAATGTGGTTGGGGCCAGTCATGATGGGCTGAGCGTTAGACCTGGGTACCTCATGAATAGGCTTGAGACCAGGACCGCGCATACCCTTCATCATCAGGGGAGCCTCGTCGGAATCATTAGGTGAAGCACCCAGTGATGGGCCATTGGCCATACGAGATCGGGGGATGGCCGATGTCGATTGGGAAGCGTGGTTACCCAGATTGCGTGCGCGATCATTCTGAGCAAGCATAAGGGTAATGAGCGATCGTCGCGAGGTCAAGTTGGGCTTAGAGTCCACTCGCTGGAAGAACTTGTCGTCCATGCTGGATTTGCCGCTCTCCTCCATTGAGTCCTCCCAATCCGAAGAGTCGTCATCATCATCAATGGCGCTCTCATCGATGTAGTCGTCGGTATCCGAGTCGACAGCAGCCTCATCATCAATCGTTCGTGTCATAACATTGTTACTAAAGGAGGCCTGCTTCTTTCGCGCAGAGAGGAGCGAGCCAGGTCGTGATGAAGCCATGGCGCTCTTGAGAGAACCGTCCTCTTCAGAGGAGCCGCCGATTTGAAACACGGGCTTCTTGATAATGGGGATGCTGGGCTTGCTGTTGCTGAGGCTCTGGTCCTGTTCACTAGACGAACAAGAGCCACCAAGCGCAAAGCGGGCGGGCTTCTTCGATTGCACCACCTTGGCAGCAGGCGACGACTTGGGCTCGGGAATCGCGTCTGATGATGGAGTAGCACCAGAGATGGTTCGAGGAGTAGGGATCTGGGAAGGTGAGAAGCCACGCACAACGGTGGTGCGGGGGGGGCTTCGAGGCGAAGGTTGTGGCGAACCCTCTGAAGCCGTGATGGACTTTGCAGGCGATTGTGACTCGGTTGTAGTAGAACCAGATCGCTCGAAAGCAGGAGGAACTGG